>JASDQU010011561.1:329266-342685 GCA_032191745.1 Picea mariana | reverse complement strand
ATCAAGTGGATTTGGTAAAATTCAATGTAAAAACATGAATTTAAGCCTAAATTAGTGTATTTAATTGTAAATTGGGTAAAGTGAGCTTGGATTTCCCTCTATAAATAGAGACAAGCCTCACTTCATTTTTCATAATTGATTATTGAGACATTACTATCTCTCTCTCATAATTTCATCCCTCTCTCTTGTTATGCGACTTGTCTTTTTGGGAAGAATTACTCATGCAATTTGCTTGGAGATGGATTTTTTCACTTGTGGAGGATGGTTTATGACCTAGGATACTTCTTGGATGATATTTCTTGCAGGTTTATCGATGTTTAAGGTTATTTTGTAGCAACTTACTTGGATTATTCTTGTTTGAAGAAACCCTAAGAGGGTTATGATTGTCTATCCCTTCCTTCAAGCCATTTTTCTTTGTGAAAGGAGTCCATTCAAGGATGGATTTGAGGGTTATGAGTGTCTATCCCCTTGAATCCTTTCTTGGCTAGGGTTTTAACTTAGGGGTTAGGATGGTCTATCCCCCTAGGTTCTAAAAACCTAGTTTTCCATCAACTAGTAAGCTAGGTGACTAATTTTAGAGGTACGACTTGGTTTATGAGGGTTTAGGTCCAATCTCCAATGGTAAGGTCCTCTCCATACACTAGAGCCTCTTATTCATT
Organism: Picea mariana; assembly: GCA_032191745.1. Lineage (NCBI taxonomy): Eukaryota > Viridiplantae > Streptophyta > Pinopsida > Pinales > Pinaceae > Picea > Picea mariana. Next base: position 342,026 of record JASDQU010011561.1, on the reverse strand, counting down.
TCCAAAATATGAGATGAGTATGTTATCGGTAACTTGTACGGTTTACCATCTCCAAATCTACTCTTGACTCGTCCTCCATTATTATCCATTTAACTTATCTTTGATGTTATGACTCCATTACCCAATAGACAAGGCACTAGTTGCATTGGAGAAAGTAAAATTTTGCATTGAGAAACGTGGAAATTTCTCTCTTGTGATCCCTAAATTTTTGGATAAATTGCTCATACTATGAGCTATCTTTTCATACTAAAACGTCTTGATTTCTTGGAGCATTTCTTTTTTCTGTAATAACTAATTAGCTACATCCATTAGGTTGCAGAAAACCCTCTTTATTTCTCTTGTTTGCTTGTTATTTTCACTGTAGAAAATTGTGTATGAGAATTGGAAATTAATATACTTGTTAAGGGCTACAAATTGGCACACTTATCTTCTGATTTCTGTGGTGGAAACTTGCTGCTGTAGAAAATGTTTGCTACATCCATCTAGGGCTGTTATAAACTTGTCTATAACACTTACTTTACAACCTATTTAACCGTCAAAATTTTGGTTTAATCATTGGAATATTGTCTATTGTTTACAAGATTTCATTTGGAATCATTTAATGTTGATTTTGACGGTGATTTATTGCAGTTGTTAACATATTTTTCTTACCAATATAATTTATAGTTTGTTGAAAATTTTGGGACTGCAAGGTTTCTTGTTGTTTCCTTTGGTGTTTGGGGGTTTATTTTCATGATCTTTGGTCTTGGGATAGTGTTTCTAATGTTGGTTTTCCAGGTTGTTGATCAACTTCTCTCTTTCCTTCACCAAAGTCATCACTCTTCAAACCTTAAGCACTCTCATCTAGTGACAAAAGGAGGGACCCTTTCTAAACCCTTGTCTTGCTACCTCAATCCCCCCAAGGTCACCTAGGAAGCCTCCCTTGTGGTGGAATCACCCATCAATAAAATGAGGGGAGTAATTGCTAAGGTGACAGTGGTTCTTACTCCCAGTTGTGTCTCACATTTGTTGCTTGTGGTTGGCTTTTCCCCAATGACACTTTGTGCGATAAAAATGACAAGTTTCCTATGGTAGGAAATCAATTTGATGGCAGCCTTAACATCCTTGAATATGAATGTAATGGTGTTGCTGCCAGCCCCAACCTGTATTTTGAAATTGGACAAAATGATATCAGGGATGATGAGGATTCCCTTTGATGTTGGCATTGAGGGATTATAATCATTTTTCTGTCACTGGTGTGGTATTTGGATTCCTCTCCTTATGGTTCGACTTGTCAACAAATCAGAATTTGGCCAATTTAATGCTCAAGACTCCAAAAGGATTCCTTTTCGGATGGTAAAGGGTATGATCAATAGCATTGGAGTCAATGGTGCGCATATTGGAGGTTTTAATGGCATTTATTTCTTAGACCCTAGCAAGAAACTAGAAGATTGGGAAAGCATTATTATAGGGAATAGAAGGGGGCATGAGACACACATGGTATCATACTACTCAGGTTGTTAATTTTGAGTCTTGGAACCCATATGACAGTCTGAATGATGCTAAAATTATTCTAACTACCATGACATCCATTGCAAAGTTGGAGCTTGTGGGAGCTTGTTGGGTGATTGTTCCCAGAAATGATGAACTAAAGGGAAATTTGACTGCAAAATCCATCTTGATAGTTCAATCAATTCATATAGTTGTAGGTGAAGTTTTCATCAGAGAGGTTGTTTGGGTTATTAAGATCTCATGTGATGAGGACACTGTGAAGAAAGACACCATTTCCCAATGGCATGAGGAAGGTTTAGATAGATATATATCAAAGATATGTGGGGATGTCAAACCATCCATTCAATGGATAAAAGGGAAGAACGGATTTGTGTCCAACTCCGTAGTGACAGAAAAGTCAATCTATCATCACTCAAATTTCAATTTTTCCCTGTTTTCTATGACGTTCAAGCATAGAGGAAAGGGTCATTGTGGTGACGAAATCATGAGATGGTTGCACTGGGTCACAAATTTTACTTTAGGTGAGTTGAAGTTATGGTGATATTGTGGGTTTCTCAAGTGCTCTCGAAAAGAGCACTCGTCCCCAAGTAGGAGCCAAATGTTACACACAATTTCGCTGGGTAACCATAGGATTTCCCTAGAGTTATTTTAAATGGATAATAAAGTTACTCATGGTGACACCAAGTACTCTCCATTATGCTAGTGTTAGCACCAAGAATGTTGCTCATGTTATTCCTTGGCTAAGGGAAATCATCTGTGGCAAAGAAAATTGGAACCCCGTCATTGTCTGTATGTATGAAGTGTTTGGAATTGAGGTTGTGAGGGTGGTTATTCTTGATGAGCTTTGAAGGGTTATATGTGAACTACAAACATCTATATGTTATGTGTAACATGATGACATGTTGAGGTCATTTGATAGTTGTCACTCAACGAAATTGCAAATGGTTTCTTGATTGCAGATACCGAGGATAGTAGATATATCAAAGAAAACAAAATTGTGCACATTGTATTGTAATACTTTGGTGGATGATAAATCCTGGAGATTTACCATTTATAGCTCTTATTTCCATTGGTGTCTCAAATAGTATACATACCAATCTTTATTGAGCACCAAAGTTGTTGCTTCAATGGTAATGTTTGTAACGATCTTCTCATGACCTTGTTTTGAATACTACTAGATTTGCTCAGGATATGTAAAGAAATGCATGGAGAGTGGTACCCCTAGTGGAAATATAAGTGATGCTCATAGGGTAGCAATTACAGGAGACCCAATTGGAAGCAACATTTTGCCAGAGGATTAATAGTGGATTGGATACTCATAATTTTGGAGAAATCTGAAGTGAAAGTGCTCTCCGAGAATTTGAGACAACACAGGATGTATTACATAAGGAACAGGAAAATACATAGGATGTCATTTATACAGATAAAAAAATCCATGTTCTCTGTAGTGTCGGGGGTAAAAAACAAAAGTGCAAACTAGAGTTGGAATTTTGGCAGATCTGGTGGTTTTCTTTCATCTGGTATTTAGTTGAAATTAGGGGAGGTCAATTCAAAACGTTTATAGCCATTTTGGGCACGTTTTCCATGGGTGTTTGGGCATATTTATCCACCATGGACTCACCTGTAACAACAATCCAAATAACAATTAGTCCAACAGTCGAGCATATCCAAAATTGGTTTGAAAACAATCCATAATTAGAAAAATATAAACTGGACCTTCCTATCTTGGCTATGAAAGAGGGACACATTATTTTGTTTTAGTGAAAGGTCTGTGGGCCAACGTGTTATAAAACCAAAAAAATGTTGTAGAATTTGACGGACTGCCCATGGGAACTGTGGAAATTATAGAGGAATTGATAATATGAGCTCCTCGTTTATGTTTAGTAACACACACACCTCGTGCAAGAAACATTTTGATGAATATTTGATGATAACTAGGATGACCTAATACAGATCCCTAGATTAGGGATGACTTGGAATTGTTGCAAATTTAAATTGAATCTCACTGGAAAAAGCAGGTTCGACCCCTCTTGATAGAGTATTTTCACATCATTGGAGCCTTCATGACCACGTTTGAAGGGCATTTGGAGGCTGGACATTGCACCAAAAACCCTATTTCCCTCATTCGTGGAAGAAATGGGGACTATTGAGGGATTATGCCCCTATATTTTGTACATCTGGCATGAATGCCCCCCAAGTCGTATTATTTTAGATTATTTAATTGTTGTAGAGGGCATTTTTCCCCTCCATAGGCTAGATTAGGGGAATTTAGTCTAAAAATTATTATTATAATGTAGGAGGAAGTTGAGCCTTTCCCCATAAATAGAGAGGCACTTCACTCATTTTTTATCATCAACTTGAGGGATTTGTCCCTCAAGATGTATGAAATTTTAAAAATTTTCTTACTCTCTTAAATCATGCGCTATTGTTGGAGAAGGATTTTTGTGGATGGTTTCCTTTCTTGGATGGTTATTTTTTGCAACTAGGGTTTGAATGGTCTAGCTACTTGGAAGGAGTAAGCAATTTGCTACAATTTCTTGTCTCTTGCTAGTGTTAAAGGTGTTAATTGCTATCTTGTTGCAAGTTTCTTTGTCTTGTTGAAACCTTAGGAAGGAGATATAAGTGTTTCTCTCCTTCATAAAGTATTTATTGTCCATGTTTGTGAAAATTTTCTTTGCTAGGGTTAAAATCCTAAGGCCCAAAAGTGATTGCACTTTAGGGTTTTAACCCTAACCTTTGATCCTTGACCTAAGTCGAATAAGAAGAAAGAAAGAAACACCAAGGTCCCAAGAGCGTTTGCACCCTAGCAACCATTTTCTTCAAAAGTCTAGAACCTAAGGCCCAAAAGTGCTTGCACCTTAGGGTTTAGGCCTAATCCTTCTTACTTCAATTAGTTCAACCTCTAGGTGTTTCCTGCTCGATTCCATTTCCCAATGAAAATACATTGACCTTCAGACCTCCAATTATTTTTCTTTAACACTCTAAAGCTACCCAAACTCATTTTTCCTAGACTTCACTCTCCACATTGAACTTCCTTGCCCCAATTCCTAGCAATCTTAATCCAGGGAAATCCCCTTGAGCCAAAGGGGAGTTGGCCTAAAGTGAAAGAGGGTAAGTGAGGTGGCAGTGACATTCCCTCTCAATTATGTAGGACTGCACTTGAGCTTTCAGACTGTATCTCAAAAAGTGTGAATTTGTGTGATAACAATACCCTAACACATTATCCATACTTAATGTTTTTGGATTTCACCTTGTCATAATGTCATTCAATTTGTTATATTTTCTTCCATTGTTGGATTTCTAAAACACCAAAATAGTTAATCATGGATTATGAGTGTAAATTGTAATGGCATTGGAAACTCGTTAGTAAGATTAATTGCAAATATGCATCTTAATGACAATTATGAAGAGAAAATAATAAACATTGACTGGATCCAAGGAAATGAAGTCATCTCTATTTCTTCATGTTCACATATTTTGTCTCTATAAAGGTCTCTAACATGTTGGTTCATAGTTATTTGGTTGCATTGGTAATATTATGTGTCTGTATGTTATCGACCATGATGTGGTTATAACATTGGTATGTCAATTGGGTCTAGCTAGGGTGGTTGAGAGGAGAAGTGTTATCCTCCCCACCTAGACTCAATGCCTTTGAGTGACATGTTAAGCTCTTAATGAGTATATTGTTGTAATGGATTCGAGCCCTATTGTTGACCTCGCCTTGTTCCCTGAAGAATATAGGGTTTACTCTACATACCCTTGAAATGAGGGGAAGTGTTCAGGGGTTTTCCTCAAGATATGTTACTTGGAAAAAGAAACATCTATATCTAATATTTGATTATTATTTGAGCACATTTGATGATGGCCTCTTCACAAGTTAGTATGTAATTAGTGTCATCCTCGTTATTGCAATAGATACTTAGTGGTAACAAAACTCATATTTAAAACTTGAATGTAAATATTTGAACAATCCATAATTGTTTTGTAGGTTTGGTCAAGCTCATTGTAAATATAATGCATAGGCTTGCTTTGTTTCACACAGAAGTGTGATTTAGATTTTGTTTGGATAAAACCTCTATTAAGATTAGTGAAATTTTCTAACTTGTATGTTCTTGATTAAATTTAGATGTGACCTACACAAAATGAACCTTGTCAACATCATAAAACCTAAAATTGGGATTACAATAGGGAGAAATGTGATTGTGATTCTATTCATTCAATTGTCTACATCATTAAAGTGTCACTTCTTTGTTCCCTAGTTTTATCATTCCCCTTTGCTCGATTCTAGGCATATTTATCTATTATACTCTTTCAATTTCTTCTTGTTGCTTCTAGAAACATTGATATTAGCTTGATGATACTTCACTTATGTCAAATATTTTCAGAATACCCCATAGCTCACTTACCTTGTGTCTCACACCAAGATCTACGAGATGTATCATTTGTAGAATTAATTCTTGTAGCAACATTTTTTATGCACATGTGTTCTTAAGTAAGCTATGGAGAGTGTATCATAATTGTTTTTATCATCAAATTTATGCATTAGAGATTACACTATAATATCTACTCTAGCGGGGTGACATGAGCAAGAAGGGTCATCTATGACCCTAAGGGAAATAACGTATATGCATATGCTTGGGGGATAGAAACTGTGACAAATAATCAAGTGGAGGTTTACGCCCTTCTTCAATGAATTTCCCTTGGCATCAAATTGGGGATAAATGAATTGGAAATCATCAAAGACTCATGGATCATCATCAAGTCCCTACTATTCAAGGAAACCCTAAAGGATTTTCATTGGCTTCAATTCTTTCTAGAGTAACAAAACTCACTGAGAAGATGAACAAACACTCTCTTTATCATGTCTTATGAGAAAATAATGGCAGGGAGGACACTCTGGATAGAGAAGCCTTGGGCTTGTCTCAAGGAACTTTGAAGAAAAATGGGGGGGTTAACAATTTCTTCATCCCCTAAGTTTAAAATATCCACCAAACTTGATGTGTCTATATCACAAGGATTGCATTAAAGGAACACATGAATCAAGTTGGTGAGTTATATATTCACAACCTCATCCCACCCAGAGCGACATGAGCCAATTAATGGAGAATTCACTATTTATTCCCATTGCATTCACTCCTCGTTGGGAAGGTGGGACAAGCCCATTCAAAGACTAGAAATATCTAAGAATTGGGGGATCTCTTGGAGTGCAAATCTTCCCTTTCCTAGTTATCACTCGGGAGAAGAGATTGGAGAATTATGACACAATCTAGTCCCTCAGCCAAAGAGATTCAGAAACTAGAGACCCAAGTTAGCACCAAATTTTCTAGATTTTTCCCTCTAGCATTCTCAATTTAGTCCTCTATCAGTTCGTTTTATCTTCTTTGGCTTGGGGCTAGGCCTTTTGGTGGAAGGAGGAGTTTGGGAAGTCCTTTCCCTTTGTGTGTATTGTTATTTATTGTTGGGTTTGTAGTTTTGGCACATCGAATTGTGAGGTGGCTTTGCATGGTAACCCGAGTTGTGGGAATTTTTTTTCTTGGCTTGATGGAGAATTTGCTCTGAAAGCCCAAACTATACTCAAATTCAAGATTCGTGTTATGATGACATAACCTAGGTTTGGTGGCTCTGTAAAAAAAAATTTATCCTCATAAATTCACATCTCAATTTGGTTTTATCCCTGTGGGGCAGATCAAACCTATGGTGGGAGAATTCAAAGAAATCACCTTTTAGCCCCTCTGGTTAGTCTATCTTTTATTTATTTTCATGGGAAAGATGTTGTGACACTTTGAGTTGTTGGTTGTATTTTCTGGTTGACATGGGATAGGGGAAGTATGTGGATGTCCTCTGGCTTGAAGGTGATCTTGTCTATACAATTTGTGTCTGAACCTCTTTTCAACACTAGGTCTCTTGCTTCGCTAAAATAATTTTGAGTTGGAGGCTTCTCCTCTCCGCACCTCTTCTTAGTCCCCTCATTCTTCACAAGGTGACACTTAGTTCCTCTCTCGACATACAAATATATAAAGGATTCAGTGGGGTATATAGTTCCCATTTCTGGTTTTGAAGAAACATGGAATCAAGAGGACTTGAAGGTATTCACAGGAAACTACAAAGGAATGAATAAATCTTATAAAGCAATGGCAGTTCACTAAGAACCCTCTTAGAATTTCTCCATAACCTAGAAGTGCAACATCAAGATCAGTATAGAAAGATAATGGGTATCCTTGAAGCACATTGGAAAACATTTCCCAATATTAAAATGGACTGCTACAAGATAAAGTGGTATGTCCAATACACAAGAGAAGACTACACTTCAAATACCGTGACTCAACAAACATCAGGATGTAATAACCCACCCTATTTCTACTACAATTTTTTGTGGATTATTGTTTGTATTTATGTGATTATGTGGTTCTGGTATTCTATCAAACATTTTGTTGGAGTAGTTTTTTAATGTGTTTGTTGGTGTAGAAGTTCTTACAAACAATTTGCAACCCTTTGAAATGTATTTGGCACATAAAATAGGACAACAATAACTAGAATAGCAAAAACTTGACCAAATAGCAATAGATAGAACAATCCTGATTGCTTAATTAACTCTTACATATGAACTGATACATCCAAAAAATAACTCACAATTTTTTCTACATATATAATGGCAATAGATGATAAACTTGGTTGGTGATGGACGTGAGATTGAGGCTATAACAACAACTAGAAATTCCCACGATTTTGTTGTTAGAAGGGTCCCTTACACTTAGAATTTAGATGCTATGCCAATGAATATTCATCTTCTCTTGAGGTAAAATGACTACTCCACAACTAAACTCGGCCCAACATAGATACTATTCACCCCAATAGGTAGGAATCGACCCCAACAAGTATAACTTGGCCCCAACAAGTATAAACTCGCTCCATCAAGTATAAACTCGGCCCCAACAAGTCTAAAATCCACTCAACAAGAGAGTTCAACCTCTCTACAACTAGAACTTGGCCCAATAAAAAAAGTTTGACCCTACGTAATAAGAACTCGACCTCGTTAAGAGAACTTAACCCTCATACAAGAAAACTCAGCCACAAAATGATAAAAATCAGATGACGAAATGAGAAACTCAATCACAATGAAACAAAATGAAATATATGAGTGATATTTCCTCCACGATAAGCTAGGGTGGATAATATCACCACCCAACCCAATCTTTCTCTAGGTTTTTTCATCCCAAGAGCCAAAGCTACAAGATCTCTCTCCAATTCGTTTTTAGAAAATAAAAATGTATAATGAGAGAGAGCACCCTCATTCCTCTTTTATTTCCTCGTTCACCCTTTTGCTGACCCTTTTACCCTTTTAATAAAGTAAAGTGACTTTATTAGATCAAAGTCACTTAAAATACCTTTTCACTTAATTACTCAATGTCACTTTAAAAAGATTTATTTTTTGCCCTGATGACATCAAATAGTTAATTAATTCCCTTTTCTTCCACGGACTATAGCCTATGGGAATCACTTACTCTATTACGGCAATCTCCTAGAGTAATGATTTGGAAAGGGACATTACAGAGGACATGCAAATGATAGATACAAAGAAGAAGACTCTGGACAATGATTCAATTAGCCAAAAGGAAAGTGTCAGATTACCACTCAACCAGAGGAAAATATAAATAATAAATTTTTCGTATCTATCACAACTCCATATGTATTTTGATTTTTTTTTACATATTTTATATTAGTCTTATCAACACTTTCTCAATACATGTTTTGCTATTGTCCAGTGAGTCTGTCTCGATTGACTCATGAAATGACTAAGTACATTCACTGCATAGCATGAATCAAGTCTGGCGTTAACCAGATACATCAGTGATCCAATCAGTTGTGGATCAGTCTTGTCTGAATCATCATCAATATTTTTCTTCAAATCCATCACCGTGGATTTGCATTATATCATACTGAATTTCTTTAATATTCCCATTGTATATTTTCCTTGACTCGAGAAAAATCTCATTGGTCCTCTGTCATACTTGTCCCAAGAAGCATTGCATCATACCCAGATGCTTCATCTCAAAATCAAAATTCAAAGCTTACTTGTATCCATCAACAAGGCTTTCTGAATAAGTGATCAAATTCAGGCTTTTGTCACCAACACTATAATAATATAGGTTTGGATCAACAACACTCTTGCTGAAACCCAAACTCATCAAGAATCTATCCATCTGATATAGTTTCCATCTCATGGATGGTAGTACAGATGGAAGTGTATTGGGATTATTGGATCAAGTGTCTTATCATAGACAACTCCCTCTGTTTGTGAGAATCCTCTAGCTATAGATCTCGCTTTGTATTTCTCGACACTTCCATCTGCTACATGCTTGATCTTATAGATCCACTTGGAAGTCACCACAAAATTCCCTTCTGGTCCCTGAACAATATCTTATACATCATTCTTTAAGATACACTAGTGTTATTCTGTAATGGCATCTTGCCATGCATGTTCTCATGTTGCTTCTCCAAGACAAGGAGGCTCATAATCAATGAAGTGGCTCATGACTGAAGGATAGCTCGAAAATCTCTTTTTCTTTCTTGGGATGTGTCTTGAGAGGTTTGTATGTTTCTCTTTCCCCTGCAGAGTGAGCCTAGATAGCCCTTTTATGCCCTACTACAATATCTCTGAACATGTCAAATGGAGCAACTGGATCAGCTGGAATAATGTATGTCTCCCTCTGAACTACTGAAGGGGGAGAAGGTATTTTCTCACTGTCAATCTCCATCTGAGATTCTCTGGATTTTTGAAAGGCTATCTCTTCTTCAAGGAAAACATCTCTTCTTGTCTCAATATGTCTCTGACTAGGGATGTCGATTTGGAATGTCTTCAAAGATTCATTTTTATCCCATAAACGTATCCTTTCTTCCTGAAGGGTATATCTTAGACTTCTTCTCTTTGGGTACATGAAAATACACTGGGCACCCAAATATCCTAAAGTGTTCAATCTCAGGCTTCACTCTAGTGAAGGCTTCTTCGGGAGTTTTGTTTTTCAAAGTCTAGTGAAGGCTCTTGTTCTGAACATATACTGTTTCATGCATGCTTCTGCACATAAAATCATAGAAATATTCTGATCATGCATTATTGCATTGGTTTCCTCAATGATGGTTCTATTCTTCCTCTTTCTCAAATAGTTTGACTCCCTCTGAGTCAAGTGACTCCCTCTGAAGGATAACCATATTCCTTTGTTGTTAACCTGTCTAGAACAAGAAAACAAGAGGAACCAAAACAAGAATGTCTCCTAAAGGAGAATAATGAGTACATCTCTAGAATCAAAACAATTTAAGGATTGTTGTCACAACTACAACACCTACTTGTAATGTAGAAAACTTTAGAAATATAGGTTAGAGGAATGACAATTACAACAATCAAACCTGGAGTCTTCACTTCCAATGTGTTATTCCTCTGAATGCACTGAGATCCCTCTGGATCCATGACTTCAGCAAAATGTTCCTTCCTCCTGCAATTTCCCTTATGACAATGATACAAATAATATATATACACGTGCATACTTGAGGGTGCTAATATGATTTCTCTAATGGCATCTGGTTGATATCTGTCCTCTTGACATCTTCATGAAGAGGGTAGTCATAGTGTCACCTTTTTGTATCACCCACAATAAGCCTTCCTTTGAAGTCTTGTCTACCAGGAACTTGAAGTTGCTTGATCCATCAAGCTTATCTTCCATCATAGTTCTTTTCATTATAATTTTAGATTATTCACAAACCCTTGTCAACTGTGCTAGAAAAACCTAATGGTTAGGCTAGGCTAGCAATTTTAGGTTATGTTTGAATTATGATTGCCAACAATAATCCTTTGAAAGATAGGAGAACACTGGTGAGGTGAAGAGCTCCTTCAATGAGTTGCAAAAACCCTAATTTTGAAAAATCTGCAGAAATTAGCGAAACCCTAGAAACCCTAGGGCCAAAATTTCAAAATGCTCAAAATTTCACTCTGAGAGTCTCTGGAGGTGCGCTGGAGGAGGTCATACTCTCCTATGCCAAAATTATCCCCAACGTTCAAGTATTAAGGGCTGAAACACCTCATAAAGGAGGGTCGTACGAATTTGCTGGAAACCCTAGGAGGGTCGTACAGTTCTGCAGACAAGAGAGGAGACTGGTAGATTCTTGTGCAATGGGTTCTTCAATACCTATGCTCTGATACCATGTTGATTTTTCAATGAGAAAGGTTTAAGCATGAAGTTTATTCCTTTTTAGGATTTAACTTAAACCATAAACAATTATGTTGCAACGTCCAAGATCATAAGAAGAAACACCATGCACAAAAACACAAGAAGCATCTTGGGAAACCCTTCTCAACAAGGGAAGAAAACCCAGCCAAATCCTTTGTTATTTTCTTCAAGAGAAAGACCTTCACCACCAAGAAAACCTAGCACACAAGAGGGTTCTTGAAAACCCAAGAAGACTAGCACCCAAGAGAGGTGCGCACTTTTCCCAAGAAGATGTACTTGCTAAAATTTTCAAACTCACACAAAAGATATGATTCCTCAATGGGGAATCTACCTTTTACTTATATTAGACTTGACTCGTCAAAAAAAGTGTCTATTGGCACAATAGGGTTGACTCGCAATATAATTAATAATAACCAGATTAATTATATTTTACATTAATTATTAATAACATTAAGGTGGGGTGGACTTGTACCCTTTACATTATAGTTAGGGTTACAGGCAGGTCTGACGCTTGAACAATATAGCAAGGGAATTCATACACCCACTAGTGCTCAACCAATAGGGGCACATACATAGGGATGTTGATCCAGGTGGATATCGGTGGCCACCCACCATTTCCAAATGGCTCAAAACAGTTTTCTGGCCATTCTGGCAATTTACTATTTTTAGCAGGTTTTAACTNCCAAAATGAATCTCCTCGACAATACGTTTCCAACGAGCTATCACACGCCTAAAACGGAGATCGTATGCAAAAGTTACGACCCCGGGAAGTTGATGTACTCACTTACCCAAACGGGGCCCACATGACTTTTGGCGCTTCATATCCTAGGGTTAGGTTTTTGGATGTATAGGACTTTTGGCATTTCTGTTTATTGTAAAAAGGCCTCTAGAGCCTCATTGTAATCATCTTCTCACGGATGCGAGTAGCCGTCACCTCTCTTCTCAGAGATAAGCTACCACCATTCTAGCGAGTCTTTCACTCTGTACTTTTACAGTCTCTGTACATTTATTTCATTAATAGAAATCGTGTATTACTGTATATATTTGAC
>JASDQU010011561.1:312376-329216 GCA_032191745.1 Picea mariana | reverse complement strand
TCATTTTGGGTCATTACTTATCATATGTGGACAAAAATCAAGTGGATTTGGTAAAATTCAATGTAAAAACATGAATTTAAGCCTAAATTAGTGTATTTAATTGTAAATTGGGTAAAGTGAGCTTGGATTTCCCTCTATAAATAGAGACAAGCCTCACTTCATTTTTCATAATTGATTATTGAGACATTACTATCTCTCTCTCATAATTTCAGCCCTCTCTCTTGTTATGCGACTTGTCTTTTTGGGAAGAATTACTCACGCAATTTGCTTGGAGATGGATTTTTTCACTTGTGGAGGATGGTTTATGACCTAGGATACTTCTTGGATGATATTTCTTGCAGGTTTATTGATGTTTAAGGTTATTTTGTTGCAACTTACTTGGATTATTCTTGTTTGAAGAAACCCTAAGAGGGTTATGATTGTCTATCCCTTCCTTCAAGCCATTTTTCTTTGTGAAAGGAGTCTATTCAAGGATTGATTTGAGGGTTATGAGTGTCTATCCCCTTGAATCCTTTCTTGGCTAGGGTTTTAACTTAGGGGTTAGGATGGTTTATCCCCCTAGGTTCTAAAAACCTAGTTTTCCATCAACTAGTAAGCTAGGTGACTAATTTTAGAGGCACGACTTGGTTTATAAGGGTTTAGGTCCAATCTCCAACGGTAAGGTCCTCTCCATACGCCGAAGCCTCTTATTCATTTCCGAAATATGAGATGAGTATGTTATCGGTAACTTGTATGGTTTACCATCTCCAGCTCTACTCTTGAATCGTCCTCCATTATTATCCATTTAACTTATCTTTGATGTTATGACTCCATTTCCCAATAGACAAGGCACTAGTTGCATTGGAGAAAGTAAAATTTTGCATTGAGAAACATGGAAATTGCTCTCTTGTGATCCCTAAATTTTTGGATAAATTGCTCATACTATGAGCTATCTGTTCATACTAAAACGTCTTGATTTCTTGGAGCATTTCTTTTTTCTGTAATAACTAATTTGCTACATCCATTAGGGCTGCAGCAAACCCTCTTTATTTCTCTTGTTTGCTTGTTATTTTCACCGTAGAAAATTGTGTATGAGAATTGGAAATTAATATACTTGTTAAGGTCTATAAATTGGCACACTTATCTTCTGATTTCTGTGGTGGAAACTTGCTGCTGTAGAAAATGTTTGCTACATCCATCTAGGGCTGTTATAAACTTGTTTATAACACTTACTTTACAACCTATTTAACCGTCAAAATTTTGGTTTAATCATTGGGATATTGTCTATTGTTTACAAGCTTTCATTTGGAATCATTTAATGCTGATTTTGACGGTGATTTGTTGCAGTTGTTAACATCTTTTTATTACTGATATAATTTATAATCTATTGCAAATTTTGGGACTGCAAGGTTTCTTGTTGTTTCCTTTAGTGTTTGGGGGTTTATTTTCATGATCTTTGGTCTTGGGATAGTGTTTCTAATGTTGGTTTTGCAGGTTGTTGATCAACTTCTCTCTTTCCTTCGCCAAAGTCATCACTCTTCAAACCCTAAGCACTCTCATCTAGTGACAAAAGGAGGGACCCTTTCTAAACCCTTGTCTTGCTACCTCAATCCCCCCAAGGTCACCCAGGAAGCCTCCCTTGTGGTGGAATCATCCATCAATAAAACGAGGGGAGTAATTGCTAAGGTGACAATGGTTCTTACTCCTAGTTGTGTCTCACATTTGTTGCTTTTGGTTGGCTTTGCCCCAATGACACTTCGTGCGATAACAATGGCAAGTTTCCTATGGTAGGAAATCAATTTGATGGCAGCCTTAACATCCTTGAATATGAATGTAATGGTGTTGCTTCCAGCCCCAACCTGTATTTTGAAATTGGACAAAATGATATCAAGGATGATGAGGATTCCCTTTGATGTTGGCATTGAGGGATTATCATCATTTTTCTGTCATTGGTGTGGTATTTGGATTCCTCTCCTTATGGTTCGACTTGTCAACAAATCAGAATTTGGCCAATTTAATGCTCAAGACTCCAAAAAGGATTCATTTTCGGATGGTAAAGGGTATGATCAATAGCATTGGAGTCAGTGGTGCACATATTGGAGGTTTCAATGGCCTTTCTTTCTTAGACCGTAGCAAGAAACTAGAAGATTGGGAAAGCATAATATTACAGGGAATAGAAGGGGGCATGAGACACACATGGTATCATACTACTCAGGTTGTTGATTTTGAGTCTTGGAATCCATATGACAGTCTGAATGATGCTAAAAATATTCTAACTACCATGACATCCATTGCAAAGTTGGAGGTTGTGGGAACTTGTTGGGTGATTGTTCCCAGAAATGATGAACTAAAGGGAAATTTGACTGCAACATCCATCTTGATAGTTCAATCAATTCATATAGTTGCAGGTGAAGTTTGCATCGGAGAGGTTGTTTGGGTTATTAAGATCTCATGTGATGAGGACACCGTGAAGAAAGACACCATTTCCTAATGGCATGAGGAAGGTTCAGCTAGATATATATCAAAGATATGTGGGGATGCCAAACCATCCATTCAATGGATAAAAGGGAAGAACGGATTTGTGTCCAACTCCGTAGTGACAGAAAAATCAATCTATCATCACTCAAATTTCAATGTTTCCCTGTTTTCTATGACGATCAAGCACAGAGGAAAGGGTCATTGTGGTGACGAAATCATGATATGGTTGCACTGGGTCGCAAATTTTACTTTAGGTGAGTTGAAGTTATGGTGAGATTGTGGGTTTCTCAAGTGCTCTCGAAAAGAGCACTCGTCCCCAAGTAGGAGCCAGATGTTACACACAATTTCGTTGGGTAACTATAGGGGTTCCCTAGAGTTATTTTAAAGGGATAATAAAGTTACTCCTGGTGACACCGAGTACTCTCCATTATGCTAGTGTTAGCACCAAGAATGTTGCTCATGTTATTCCTTGGCTGAGGGAAATCATCTGTGGCAAAGAAAATTGGAACCCCGTCATTGTCTGTATGTATGAAGTGTTTGGAATTGAGGTTGTGAGGGTGGTTATTCTTGATAAGCTTTGAAGGGTTATATGTGAACTACAAACATCTATATTTTATGTGTAACATGATGACATGTTGAGGTCATTTGATAGTTGTCACTCAACGAAATTGCAGATGGTTTCTTGATTGCAGATACCGGGGATATCAGATATATCAAAGAAAACCAGATTGTGCACATTGTATTGTAATACTTTGGTGGATGATAAATCCTGGAGATTTACCATTTATATGTCTTATTTTCATTGGTGTCTCAAATAGTATACATAACAATCTTTATTGAGCACCAAAGTTGTTGCTTCAATGCTAATGTTTGCAACGATCTTCTCATGACCTTGTTTTGAATACTACTAGATTTGCTCAGGATATGTAAAGAAATGCATGGAGAGTGGTACCCCTGGTGGAAAGAGAAGTGTGGAAAGAGAAGTGATGCTCACAAGGTAGCAATTACAGGAGGCCCAATTGGAAGCAACATTTTGCCAGAGGATTAATAGTGGATTGGATACTCATAATTTTGGAGAAATCTGAAGTGAAAGTTCTCTCCGAGAATTTGAGACAACACAGGATGTATTACATAAGGAACAGGAAAATACACAGGATGTTATTTATACAGATAAAAAAAACATGTTCTCTGCAGTGTCGGGGGTCAAAACAAAAGCGCAAACTAGAGTTGGAATTTTGGCAGATCTGGTGGTTTTCTTTCATCTGGTATTTAGTTGAAATTAGGGGAGGTCAATTCAGAACGTTTATAGCCATTCTGGGCACGTTTTCCATGGGTGTTTGGGCATATTTACCCACCATGGACTCACCTGTAACAACAATCCAAATAACAGTTATTCCAACAGTCGAGCATATCCAAAATTGGTTTGAAAACAATCCATAATTAGCAAAATATAAACCGGACCTTCCTATCTTGGCTGTGAAAGAGGGACACATTATTTTGTTTTAGTGAAAGGTTTGTGGGCCAACGTGTTATAAACCCAGGCAAATGTTGTAGAATTTGACGGACTGCCCATGGGAACTGTGGAAATTACAGAGGAATTGATAATATGGGCTCCTCGTTTATGTTTAGTAACACACACACCACGTGCAAGAAACCTTTTGATGAATATTTGATGATAACTGGGATGACCTAATACAGATCCCTAGATTAGGGATGACTTGAAATTGTTGCAAATTTAAATTGAATCTCAGTGGAAAAAGCAGGTTCGACCCCTCTTGATATAGTATTTTCACATCATTGGAGCCTTCATGACCACGTTTGAAGGGCATTTGGAGGCTGGACATTGCACCAAAAACCCTATTTCCCTCATTCGTTGAAGAAATGGGGACTATTGAGGGATTATGCCCCTAGAATTTGTACATCTGGCATGAATGCCCTCTAAGTTGTATTATTTTAGATTATTTAATTGTTGTAGAGGGCATTTTTCCCCTCCATAGGCTAGATTAGGGGAATTTAGTCTAAAAAATTATTATTATAATGTAGGAGGAAGTTGAGCCTTTCCCCATAAATAGAGAGGCACTTCACTCATTTTTTATCATCAACTTGAGGGATTTGTCCCTCAAGATGTATGAAATTTTTTAAATTTTCTTACTCTCTTAAATCATGCGCTATTGTTGGAGAAGGATTTTTGTGGATGGTTTCCTTTCTTGGATGGTTATTTTTTGCAACTAGGGTTTGAATGGTCTAGCTACTTGGAAGGAGTAAGCAATTTGCTGCAATTTCTTGTCTCTTGCTAATGTTAAAGGTGTTAATTGCTATATTGTTGCAAGTTTCTTTGTCTTGTTGAAACCTTAGGAAGGCGATATAAGTGTTTCTCTCCTTCATAAAGTATTTATTGTCCAAGTTTGTGAAAATTTTCTTTGCTAGGGTTAAAAGCCTAAGGCCCAAAAGTGATTGCACTTTAGGGTTTTAACCCTAGCCTTTGATCCTTGACCTAAGTCGAATAAGAAGAAAGAAAGAAACACCAAGGTCCCAAGAGCGTTTGCACCCTAGCAACCATTTTCTTCAAAAGTCTAGAACCTAAGGCCCAAAAGTGCTTGGACCTTAGGGTTTAGGCCTAATCCTTCTTACTTCAATTAGTTCAACCTCTAGGTGTTTCCTGCTCGATTCCATTTCCCTATGAAAATACATTGACCTTCAAACCTCCAATTATTTTTCTTTAACACTCTAAAGCTACCCAAACTCATTTTTCATAGACTTCACTCTCCACATTGAACTTCCTTGCCCCAATTCCTAGCAATCTTAATCCAAGGAAATCCCCTTGAGCCGAAGGGGAGTTGGCCTGAAGTGAAAGAGGGTAGGTGAGGTGGCAATGGCCTTCCCTCTCAGTTATGTAGGATTGCACTTGAGCTTTCAAACTATATCTCAACAACTGTGAATTTGTGTGATAACAATACCCTAACATATTATCCATACTTAATGTGTTTGGATTTCACCTTGTCATAATGTCATTCAATTTGTTATATTTTCTTCCATTGTTGGCTTTGTAAAACACCAAAATAGTTAGTCATGGATTATGAATGTAAATTGTAATGGCATTGGAAACTCATTAGTAAGATTAATTGCAAATATGCATCTTAATGACAATTATGAAGAGAAAATAATAAACATTGATTGGATCCAAGGAAATGAAGTCATCTCTATTTCTTCATGTTCACATATTTTGTCTCTATAAAGGTCTTTAACATGTTGGTTCATAGTTATTTGGTTGCATTGGTAATATTATGTGTCTATATGTTATCGGCCATGATGTGGTTATAACATTGGTATGTCAATTGGGTCTAGCTAGGGTGGTTGAGAGGAGAAGTGTTATCCTCCCCACCTAGACTCAATGCCTTTGAGTGACATGTTAAGCTCTTAATGAGTATATTGTTGTAATGGATTCGAGCCCTATTGTTGACCTCGTCTTGTTCCTTGAAGAATATAGGGTTTACTCTACATACCCTTGAAATGAGGGGAAGTGTTCAGGGGTTTTCCTCAAGATATGTTACTTGGAAAAAGAAACATCTATATCTAATATTTGATTATTATTTGAGCACATTTGATGATGGCCTCTTAACAACTTAGTATGTAATTAGTGCCATCCTCATTATTGCAATAGATACTTAGTGGTAACAAAACTCATATTTAAAACTTGAATGTAAATCTTTGAACAATCCATAATTGTTTTGTAGGTTTGGTCAAGCTCATTGTAAATATAATGCGTAGGCTTGCTTTCTTTCACACATAAGTGTGATTTAGATTTTGTTTGGATAAAACCTTTATTAAGATCAATGAAATTTTCTAACTTGTATGTTCTTGATTAAATTTAGATGTGACCTACACAAAATGAACCTTGTCAACATCATAAAACCTAAAATTGGGATTACAATAGGGAGAAATGTGATTGTGATTCAATTCATTCAATTGTCTACATCATTAAAGTGTCACTTCTTTGTTCCCTAGTTTTATCATTCCCCTTTTCTCGATTCTAGGCATATTTATCTATCATACTCTTTCAATTTCTTCTTGTTGCTTCTAGAAACATTGATATTAGCTTGATGATACTTCACTTATGTCAAATATTTTGAGAATACGCCATAGCTCACTTACCTTGTGTCTCACACCAAGATCTATGAGATGTATCATTTGTAGAATTAATTCTTGTAGCAACATTTTTGATGCACAGGTGTTCTTAAGTAAGCCATGGAGAGTGTATCATAATTGTTTTTATCATCAAATTTATGCATTAGAGATTACACTGTAATATCTATTCTAGCGGGGTGACAAGAGCAAGAAGGGTCATCTATGACCCTAAGGGAAATAAAGTATATGCCCATGCTTGGGGGATAGAAATTGTGACAAATAATCAATTGGAAGCTTACGCCCTTCTTCAATGCATTTCCATTGGCATCAGATTGGGGATAAATGAATTGGAAATCATCAAAGACTCATGGATCATCATCAAGTCCCTACTATTCAAGGAAACCCTAAAGGATTTTCATTGGCTTCAATTCTTGCTAGAGTAACAAAACTCACTGAGAAGATGAACAAACACTCTCTTTATCATGTCTTATGAGAAAATAATGGCAGGGAGGACACTCTGGATAGAGAAGCCTTGGGCTTGTCTCAAGGAACTTTGAAGAAAAATGGGGGGGTTAACAATTTCTTCATCCCCTAAGTTTAAAATATCCACCAAACATGACATGTCTATATCACAAGGATTGCATTAAAGAAACACATGAATCAAGTTGGTGAGTTATATATTCACAACCTCATCCCACCCAGAGTGACACAAGTCAATTGATGGAGAATTCACTATTTATTCCCATTGCATTCACTCCTCGTTGGGAAGGTAGGACAAGCCCATTCAAAGACTAGAAATATCTAAGCATTGGGGGATCTCTTGGAGTGAAAATATTCCCTTTCCTGGTTATCACTC
Organism: Picea mariana; assembly: GCA_032191745.1. Classification (NCBI taxonomy): domain Eukaryota; kingdom Viridiplantae; phylum Streptophyta; class Pinopsida; order Pinales; family Pinaceae; genus Picea; species Picea mariana. Next base: position 321,778 of record JASDQU010011561.1, on the reverse strand, counting down.
AGGAGAGAAGATTGGAGAATTGTGACACAATCTACTCCCTCGGCCAAAGAGCTTTAGAAACTAGAGACCCAAGTTAGCACCAAATTTTCTAGATTTTTCCCTCTGGCATTCTCAATTTAGTCCTCTATCAGTTCGTTTTATCTTCTTTGGCTTAGGGCTAGGCCTTTTGGTGGAAGGAGGAGTTTGGGAAGTCCTTTCCCTTAGTGTGTATTGTTATTTATTATTGGGTTTGTAGTTTTTGACACATCGACTTGTGAGGTGGCTTTGCATGGTAACCCGAGTTGTGGGAATTTTGTTTCTTGGCTTGATGGAGAATTTGCTCTAAAAGCCCAAACTATACTCAAATCCAGGATTCGTGTTATGATGACATAACCTAGCTTTCATGGCTCTGTAACTTTTTTTTTATCCTCATAAATTCACATCTCAATTTGGTTTTATCCCTATGGGGCAGGTCAAACCTATGGTGGGAGAATTCAAAGAAATCACCTTTCAGCCCCTCTAGTTAGTCTATCTTTTATTTATTTTCATGGGAAATATGTTGTGACACTTTGAGTTGTTGGTTGTATTTTTTGGTTGACATGGGATAGGGGAAGTATGTGGATGTCCTCTGGCTTGAAGGTGATCTTGTCTATACAATTTGTGTCTAAACCTCTTTTCAACACTAGGTCTCTTGCTTTGCTAAAATAATTTGGAGTTGGAGGCTTCTCCTCTTTGCACCTCTTCTTAGTCCCCTCATTCTTCACAAGGTGTCACTTACTTCCTCTCTGGACATACACATATATAAAGGATTTAGTGGGGTATATAGTTCCCATTTCTGGTTTTGAAGAAACATGGAATCAAGAGGACTTGAAGGTATTCACAGGAAACTACAAAGGAATGAATAAATCTTATAAAGCAATGGCATTTCACTAAGAACCCTCTCAGAATTTCTCCATAACCTAGAAGTGCAACATCAAGATCAGTATAGCAAGATAATGGGTATCCTTGAAGCACATTGGAAAACATTTCCCAATATTAAAATGGACTGCTACAAGATAAAGCGGTCTATCCAATACACAAGAGAAGACTACACTTCAAATACCATGACTCAACAGACATCAGGATGTAATAACCCACCCTATTGCTACTACAATTTTTTGTGGATTGTTGTTTGTATTTATGTGATTATGTGGTTGTGGTATTCTATCAAACATTTTGTTGTAGTGTTTTTATGTGTTTGTTGGTGTAGAAGTTCTTACAAACAGTTTGCAACTCTTTGAAATGTATTTGGCACATAAAATAGGACAACAATAACTAGAATAGCAAAAACTTTACAAAATAGCAATAGATAGAACAATTTTGATTGCTTAATTAACTCTTACATCTAAACTGATACATCCAAAAAATAACTCACAATTTTGTGTACATAAATAATGGCAATAGATGATAAACTTGGTTGGTGATGGAGGTGATATTGAGGCTATAACAAAAACTAGAAATTCCCACGATTTTGTTGTTAGAAGGGTCCCTTACACTCAGAATTTCGATGCGATGCCAATGAATATTCAGCTTCCCTTGAGGTAAAATGACTCATCCACAACTAAACTTGGCCCAACATAGATACTATTCACCCCAATAGGTAGGAATCAACCCCAACAAGTATAAACTCGCTCCATCGAGTATAAACTCGGCCCCAACAAGTCTAAAATCCACTCAGCAAGAGAGTTCGACCTCTCTACAACTAGAACTTGGCCCAATAAAAAAAGTTTGACCCTACTTAATAAGAACTCGACCTCCTTAAGAGAACTCAACCCTCATACAAGAAAACTCAGCCACAAAATGATAAAAATCAGTTGATGAAATGAGAAACTCAATCACAATGAAACACAATGAAATATATGAGTGATCTTTCCTCCATGATAAGCTAGGGTGGATAATCTCACCACCCAACCCAATCTTTCTCTACGGTTTTTCATCCCAAGAGCCAAAGCTACAAGAGCTCTCTCCAATTCATTTTTAGAAAATAAAAATGTATAATGAGAGAGAGCACCCTCATTCCTCTTTTATTTCCTCGTTCACCCTTTTGTTGACCCTTTTACCCTTTTAATAAAGTAAAGTGACTTTATTAGATCAAAGTCACTTAAAATACCTTTTCACTTAATTAATCAATGTCACTTTTAAAAAGATTTATTTTTCGCCCCGATGACATCAAATAATTAATTAATTCCCTTTTCTTCCATGGACTATAGCCTATGGGAATCACTTACTCTATTACGACAATCTCCTAGAGTAATGATTTGGAAAGGGACATTATAGAGGACATGCAAATGATAGAGACAAAGAAGAAGACTCTGGACAACGATTCAATGAGCCAAAAGGAGAGTGTCAGATTACCACTCAACCAGAGGAAAATATAAATAATAAATTTCTCATATCTATCACAACTCCATATGTATTTTGATTTTTTTTTACATATTTTATACTAGTCTTATCAACACTTTCTCAATACATGTTTTTCTATTGTCCAGTGAGTCTATCTCGGTTGACTCATGAAATGACTAAGTACATTCACTGCATAGCATGAATCAAGTCTGGTGTTAACCAGATACATTAGTGATCCAATCAGTTGTGGATCAGTCTCGTCTGAATCATCATCAATCTTTTTCTTCAAATCCATCACTGTTGATTTGCATTATGTCATACTGAACTTCTTTAATATTCCCACTATATATTTTCCTTGACTCAGGAAAAATTGCATTGGTCCTCTGTCATACTTGTCCCAAGAAGTAGTGCATCATACTCAGATGCTTCATCTCGAAATCAAAAGTCAAATATTACTTGTATCCATCAACAAGGCTTTCTGAATAAGTGATCAATATCAGGCTCTCGTCACCAACACTGTAATAATATAGGTTTGGATCAACAACACTCTTGTTGAAACATAAACTCATCAAGAATCTATCCATCTGATATAGTTTCCAGCTCATGGATGGTAGTACAGATGGAAGTGTATCGGGCTTATTGGATCAAGTGTCTTATCATAGACAACTCCCTCTGTTTGTGAGAATCCTCTGGCTATAGATCTCACTTTGTATTTCTCGACACTTCCATCTGCTACATGCTTGATCTTATAGATCTAGTTGGAAGTCACCACAAACTTCCCTTCTAGTCTCTGAACAATATCTTATACATCATTCTTTAAGATACACTAGTGTTCTTCTGTTATGGCATCTTTCCATACATGTTCTCATGTTGTTTCTCCAAGACAAGGAGGCTCTGAATCAATGAAGTGGTTCATGACTGAAGGATAGCTTGAAAATCTCTTTTTATTTCTTGGGATGTGTCTTGAGAGGTTTGTATGTTTCTCTTCCCCTTGTAGAGTGAGCCTAGATAGGCCTTTTATGCCCTACTGCAATATCTCTGAACATATCAACTGGAGAAATTGGATCAGCTGGAATAATGTCTGTCTCCCTCTAAACTGTTGAAGGGGGAGAAGGTATTGTCTCACTGTCAATCTCCATCTGAGATTCTCTGGATCTTTGAAAGGATATCCCTTCTTCAAGGACAACATCTCTTCTTGTCTCAATATGTCTCTGACCAGGGACGTCGATTCGGAACATCTTCAAAGATTCATCATTATCCCATAAACATATCCTTTCTTCCTGAAGGGTCTAGCTTAGACTTCTTCTCTTTGGGTACATGAAAATACACTGGGCACCCAAATATCCTAAAGTGTTCAATCTCAGGCTTCACTCCAGTGAAGGCTTCTTCGGGAGTTATGTTTTTCAAAGTCTAGTGAAGGCTCTTGTTCTGAACATATACTGTGTCATGCATGCTTCTGCCCATAGAATCATAGAAATATTCTGATCATGCATTATTGCATTGGTTGCCTCAATGATGGTTCTATTCTTCCTCTTTCTCAAATAGTTTTGACTCCCTCTGAGTCAAGTGACTCCCTCGGAAGGATAACCATCTTCCTTTGTTGTTAACCTGTCTAGAACAAGAAAAAAAGAGGAACCAAAACAAGAATATCTCCTAAAGGAGAATAATGAGTACATCTCTAGAATCAAAACAATTTAAGGATTGTTGTCACAACTACAACACCTACTTGTAATGTAGAAAACTTTAGAAATATATGTTAGAGGAATGAAAATTACAACAATCAAACCTGGAGTCTTCACTTCCAATGTGTTGTTCCTCTGAATGCACTGAGATCCGTCTGGATCCATGACTTCAACAAAATGTTCCTTCCTCCTGCAATTTCCCTTATGACAATGATACAAATAATATATATACACCTGCATACCTAAGGGTGCTGATATGATTTCTCTAATGGCAGCTGGTTGATGTCTGTCCTCTTGACATCTTCATGAAGAGGGTAGTCATAGTGTCACCTTTTTGTATCACCCACAATAAGCCTTCCTCTAAAGTCTTGTCTACTAGGAACTTGAAGTTTCTTGATCCATCAAGATTATCTTCCATCATAGTTCTTTTCATTATAATTTTAGATTATTCAGAAACCCTTGTCAACTGGGCTAGAAAAACCTAATGGTTAGGCTAGGCTAGCAATTTCAGGTTTTGTTCAACTTATGATTGCCAACAATAAGCCTTTGAAAGATAGGAGAAAACTGGTGAGGTGAAGATCTCCTTCAATGAGTTGCAAAAACCCTAATTTTGAAAAATCTGCAAAACTTAGCAAAACTCTAGGGCCAAAATTTCAAAATGCTCGAAATTTCACTCTAAGAGTCTCTGGAGGTGCGCTGGAGGAGGTCATACTCTCCTATGCTAAAATTAGCCCCAACGTTTAAGTATTAAGGGCTGAAACACCTCAGAAAGGAGGGTCGTATGGATTTTCTGGAAACCCTAGGAGGGTCGTACAGTTCTGCAGAAAAGAGAGGAGACTGGTAGATGCTTTTGCAATGGGTTCTTCAAGACCTATGCTCTGATACCATGTTGATTTTTCAATGAGCAAGGTTTAAGCATGAAGTTTATTCCTTTTTAGCATTTAACTTAAACCATAAACAATTATGTTGCAACGACCAAAATCACAAGAAGAAACACCATGCACAAAAACACAAGAAGTATCTTGGGAAACCCTTCTCAATAAGGGAAGAAAACCCAGCCAAATCCTTTGTTATTTTCGTCAAGAGAAAGACCTGCACGACCAAGAAAACCTAGCACACAAGAGGGTGCTTGCAAACCCTAGAAGACTAGCACCCAAGAGAGGTGTGCACTTTTCCCAAGAAGATGTACTTGCTGAAATTTTCAAACTCACACAAAAGATATGATTCCTCAATGGGGAATCTACCTTTTACTTATATTAGACTTGACCGGTCAACAAAAGTGTCTATTGGCACAACAGGGTTGACTCACAGTATAATTAATAATAACCAGATTAATTATCTTTTACATTAATTATCAATAACATTAAGGTGGGGCCGACCTATACCCTTTACATTACAGTTAGGGTTGCAGAAAGGTCTGATGCTTGAACAATATAGCAAGGGATTTCATACACCCACTAGTGCTCAGCCAATAAGGGCACATCCATAGGGATGTCCATATCTCTATCTCACTGCGTCTCACAGCAAAACCACACTCACTAGTGCTCAACCACTAGGATCACATTCACTTGTGCTCATCCATAGGCATGTCCACTCAACGGATCTTCTTTCCCACTGCATTACACATGAGAGTCATCTAGAGTTCATCATCTCAACTCTCTGCTCAGAGGAAGCTAATACATCATCTTCATCTTTGTATCATGATGATGCACCCAACTCTATGGGAATTCACACTTTCACCTTGTGCTCAACCATAGACATGTCCAACTCAACAAATCTCCTTTCTCACTGCGTTACACAGGAGAATCATTTGGAGTTCTTCTCAACTCTCTATAAGGAGGAGGCCATCACTACGTTCCAGTTCTATCTCAGATAGTAACCACACAACCATCTCAGGGGCTCTCTCTCAGGTTGACTCAATCAGTCTGTGCCCTAGAGAATGTCTCATGCAGCTGTAATCATCAACAAAATCCTCCAATTTACATCGGAGGAGTTGATGGGAACTCCTCCGATTTGCATTGGAGGAGTTAAAATCAGAAGAGTTTGAACAAACTTTTTTGATGTGCATTGAAGGAGTTTGAATGAACTCCTCCGATGCGAATCGAAGGTAGAGTTATAAACCTCGTCGGTGTAAGTTGGGGCTAAGTTATGAACTTCATCGAGTGATCGTGTTGTTGCACATTCTTTTAAGCTCTCCATGCAAGTGATCATTGCAATAACTAAGCCTAGGCTAGGTTTTCATATCGTTGTCATGATGTGCGCGGACTCAACTTAAATCATTGTGCAATGCTCCTAGGCGCCTGAGAGTTCCTGTGACTGTCCCTAAAGATCTGGGACATATGTTCCTGTGACAACAAAATAATTGTGATTGCAGGGTCCAACCATCTTCGGTCTCGCTTTGTTAATATTCGTATTATCTTGTATGATATGGTAGGCATGTATCCCAAATTAGATTTTCTCAACGCCTTGTTAGTGGAACCTTCCAACAAAAGCACTGCTATACTACTTGTTACTCTTTAGCAATCACACATAGATGAGGATATTTATGAAACCTTTCCACCTTCCAAGATGGAAATTTTAGTATCATTAATGTTCATGCCATTAATGGATAAAGTATTCGGTTTTTCAGGCTTTGAAATAACCCTCTTCATTTGCATGGGAGTCAATGCCTGTTAGATTTTAGGGGAAAATAGAAAACAATAATATATTTTCAAATCTGTGAACTAATACAAAAATAGATCAACACTTAAAACATTTAACTGAAGCAGATTAAATATAGAAAGTTAGATCTGAGCATATGAAAACAATTTTTTTGAATGCAGATTTCAAACAAAACAAATCTTAACTTACCTCTAGCCAATGAGGGATGTACCTGTCACATGTAGATGGTGTCCCCTTTAATATGCTCAGAAATTAGCTTAAATTCATGGATCAAACTCAAGGGTTATGATCGTCTATCATGATATTAGGTAGACTGTTTTGCCAAGGAGGACCACATACAGAGTTGATGCAAACAACCACAACAAACTATCTGAAACTGAACTGTAGTACACTACAACAATAAAACCCTTCAAGCCAAAGAAGGTACCAATAAAATAGAGATAGCAAAGAGAAACCCTTCAAGAGGGAATGCACCAACAAAAGGGACAACAAAGAGAAGCCCTTCAAGAGGGAATGCACCAGCAAACAAAGGAGGAGGATCCAAAGGCTACCTAGAAGGCACCAACACCTTATACATAGTGGTAGCAAGGAGATGGGAGGCCACTGTACCCTCACATCACACAGTAGCAACAAATGAAGAGGTTGGAGCACACACAGAGGGTCCACGAGATACACATCCAGTCAAGGAAGGGTCTGCAACTCCAACACTCAGCCAAGGAGAGGTCTGTGGTAATCACAGGAAGCTCCGCAACTGTCAAGAGAAGACCCACAACAGCCAACAAAAGGTCCACGACATACACATACTACCAAGGATAAGATCTATAGTATCTCCCAACCAGCAAGCTAATACTAAACTGAAAAATTGTCCAACCAATACCTCAAAACTGAAAAAGAAAATCCACTAGGAAAGTCTTAACCACAAATAATAAAAACATTCTGAGGTAGTCGTAGCAAGTTCAGACTAGGAAGAGATTGGAGAGTGTGTGAATGAGAGAAGGGTAGGCTCTTATTTATAGCTTAGGTGGGTAGGTTAGGGTTTTCTATCTTTAGGATTAAGTCAAACCCTAAAAAAAAATTAATAATAATAATAATTAATTAATATTTTTAATTAATAAAAATATTAATTAAAAGTCAAATAAGTCAAAGTGACTTATAAAACCCCAACACTACATTAAACAAGGAGGGAAACAAAAACAAGAAAGGGGGGACTACAAGACAAGGTAGGGGTTCCTCTTTAATGGCAAAACATGTCCACATAAGTCTCATGATGGCTTATAAACTTTTATCATCACTGAATAGGAGGAAACATCCATGATGTGGTCATGTCCATCTTCGTGGCTACTCCTAGGTCTCATGGACCATCCCCAGAGAGAGGAAGAAGATCACACATCATCACATCTTGGTACACAACCAAGAATTACCTGGTCCAAGACCAAGGTACCCCAGAACACATCTAGGGACTTACATCATAAACCACCAAGGAACACATCCAAGGATCAATCCAAGCACCAAGCAAGGATTCCCTGGAACACATCCAGGGGCCCTAGAACACACCTAGCGACTTATATCATCAACCACCAACGAACACATCCAAGGATCAATCCAAGCATTGAGCAAGGATTCCCTGGTACACATCCAGGGTCCCTAGAACACATCTAAGACTTACTGCTTGGTCCTTGACTAAGAACCCCAACAATATATTGGGGGGCCTCACTAGGATCTTTTGTCATGGCTCTAACTGCTTGGTCCCAAACCAAGAAACCCTAGGAGTGCATTGGGCCCTAGATCTCAGCTAGGGTCTTAGCTATCCTCTGGAGAATGGCTCTTGTAGCTACACTAATTTCAACAATGCCCTAGTGATCGCTGATGGCAAGTGGCGAAGTTCCTCTCAAAACCATCGATAACCATTGGCGAGTTTCTTCTCAAAAACTCCGATGGATTCAGAGGACTACCTCTCAAAACCTCCAATGTATAGAGGGCAATTGTGCTCTAAGGTTTCTGATTATTCAATGCCCCTATTGTCTCCATCGTTGGGTCATGTATTTTTCGCAGAATTTTTCTGAGCCGTCATGACAATGGCTCATATTCAAAAGAATACTCTCTTGTATATTTGCAAAGAGTCTGTATTTTGCCTTGAATTGGACTAGTGGCTGAAATGGATAAGAAATTTAACGATACCTCCAAAGTGGCTGCTAGCAACAAGGAGATCGATCGATCTCTTTTTCTTCAAATTTCACATATCATTTCCCCTGCTCACTTTGCTGGCGAGAACAAACACTTGGTGTATCCGGCCAATACCATTTTCACTTAAAATGCATTATTAGCTCGATGTTACGTAGGGCATTTCTCCTGGTCATTTTCTGAATAACATCAGAAGGCGAGTGTGTGATCAGAACTTGCTTACTAATGCTTGGGACCGTTTGTAGTAGCTTGTATAACATCAGAAGGCGAGTGTGTGATCAAAACTTGCTTACTAATGCTCGGGACCGTTCGTAGTAGCTTGTATATACAGGATGAATTCCTTTTAATATTACATAGCGCTCCTTCGTATACAAGCCTTTACACTATGGAGGGGGTCGTGGGTCAACACTCCTTCATGTCGATGCTTTGATACCCCAAAGTTGAATGGAGACGAGACTAAAAGAACCTTGACACCAAAGTTCATGACCACAAGCAATCTGGTTCACTGCTAGACTAT
>JASDQU010011561.1:281208-292386 GCA_032191745.1 Picea mariana | reverse complement strand
ACTCTTATGCGCGTAAATTTCGTGGTCGATGCGTCGATGAGTAAGAGATAGTAAACTCAGTTTAATCAACCAAGACTTCCATAGTTTCCAGCCGATGCCCTAGTTAAAAATGTCAAGGAGATCCACACGCCTTTGTGTTTATAAGCATATATACATATATCAGCAGGTATTAAGGTGACAGTGCTATAGATTGACAAGCCACAGAACGTTCCAAACTAAAGATAATACTGGTCAAAAATTGTTTTTCGGTTTATATCTCAAATTGCCGTGGGTTGGCTCGTCCAGCAGTGTCATTTTTTTCGCCCGTGGATTTTATTGTTGCCATGGCTAGACCTTTGACTATATTAGGGTTAATCTTCGTGTGCTTAAACTGCGTCATTCCACCGATCTTCTCAGCCCTAATCATATGGTAAGATGTAACCCTAACCTTAGTTGCAGTGGGTCGGTCCAGGTCTTGTCTAGATGCTTGAGTTTGCTGGGCATTGCCAACCCATTTTGAGTGGGAGATAAGTCAGAAGAAGGCGACGACGACGACCCTTAAATGTCTAAAACTGAAATGATTACCAATGCCAATCATTGGCATTGGGCGAATGCCTTCTTATGGTCTTTTTCTCTTCTTCACGGTGTCCAGTTGTGGGCGAATACCTTCTATGGATCTGTATGCTCAGTTATTAGACCAGCTGGAACCATCGAAAGTTCTCTCATAATCGTCGAATTGGTTGAGTAGCCACCAGGAGCTTTGCCTTGTTTAAGGAAGATCAACAAACATTCACGTGTTATGAAGAAACGATCGAGGACAAGGTCTTAATTTGGCTACCGATTCAGTGGCTAGGGCGTGTGCCATCGTGGAGGGAAATTAAGCGATTTAGGGCATCCTCATGCRTAGTTTTTGMTCGATCTGCCATTTTACCAACAGTTSGCGATCCTACTTTGGGTTGCCATAAAATGGAACAGTGCCTAATGCACCATTTGCAGCAAATCGTGTAGGTTTAAGCCGTTCTTTGAGAGATGCGTCGAAACTTAAGGCAAGCACAGAGTCTGTCCTTTCCATTTTTTTAATCTAAACGCTGCCAAATAGAACCCCACGATTTTGACGTTTTGCAGTTCCAGAATCTTCGTCCCCAAATATCGTACATATTAAAAGTGCTAGTGTGCCATCAATTTAAAGCGCTTTGTTCCTGCCATAGGGTAATTTCTATGATACAAAGTCACCTAATACAAATAGGCCCTAAATTATAGGTGGATCTCATGTAAGCGAAGGCAGTGGAAGCTTGCGGTCCAACGTGTGGTTCTCTGTTCAAAACGATAGGCCAAAAGAACAAAAACGACCGTTCATTCTTCGTTGCAATAATACAAGAACGAGAAAATTTGTCCTCGCTGGCCTAATCGGTAGATTTGCCCTCATGGTCACCGATGGTCATCAGCTAAATTCTTTGCAAAATCGTCGATGGCAATTGGTGAAGTTCTTCGCAAGATCTCCGCAAGCTACAGAGACGTTCCTTGTAAGACCTCTGGTGGATTCAGAGCATTTCTTCTCAAGTTTTCTGACCTTATTCAGAGTACTTCCCATCAATTTCGCCGATGAACTTTGGCATAGATCCAATCAATTTTGCCCATGAATTGGCACACTTTCCATTAAGTCTGTCGAGTGAATCAGAGTATTTCCCATCATTGCCTCCGATTGACCTCGGAGAGGTTTCTTCCAAGTTTGTCGATGGCTTGGACAATGTTTCTTTCATCTCCTCGGATGGCTTCAGGAGTTTCTTTCATCTCCTTCGATGGGATGGGCTTCGAAGAACTTTATGTTAACTTTGTCGTTGATTAATTTTTTGTCCATGGTATTTCTCTCTCTTGCATACTTGCTTTGCAAATATTAATGTTTTAAATAATTTGAATTTTAAATAATGTAAAACTAATCTTTACCCAAAAGTAACTTTACGGAGGCAAGAAACCAATAACGTAGACCCATGCTAACATTGTTGGAGGAAAATTTTAATCCTTCATAACTTGTTCACATGAAGTCGGATTGAGGTACCATCTTTTTCACTATGAAGCAAGTGGGGAGGCACTTATGGCGACTTAACTAACCATGTCATTCAAGCATTCCATATGTGTAACGACCCTGGCACTTTTGGGCGTTGGATTTCAATTCCGTGAGTTGCGTTGGGATCGCAATGGCGAGAATCAATTGATTGGCTTGTTTTCGAGAATAAAAATTTACTTTGACAGACATCGAAAAATTGTGCTCAAAGGCATTTTTTAATGAAAGTTCAAGTCCCACATTTGCTGCTAATTCATTCAAAATTGATTCCACGAGTTCCTATGTTATCTATGATGTATAGGGAATCAATTCATCCTTTGATATTTTAATGATGTATCGGTAGCACAAAATTATAAATCCTCCAAAACAACTAACTAACGTCCAGTGCACTTAGTATTGTCTAGTAGCCGAAAGGACTAAATTTCTCCCAAAGTGCATTTTAGACCCAACACAAGACCAATAGGTGTTGTGGTTAACTAATTGGATGCTAGGAAATGCTTTCACAACGAAGATTTAGTGAAAACATCAACAAATGCAAAGCAATCAAGCTAGTACCATGTGCACGAAGAAAGCCACTAGGGACACAACAAACTTAATTATGACTACAATATGAAGTGGGTTAGGCATAGTAGGTGGGTTAGGCATTGAGAATGTAAGGAGATTGATTGATGAGCATAGCAATAAGGGATCTGAACTTGGACGGGGACGAGATAGGCCTCAACACGAAAGTGGGTTACGCTGACCTAATCAACGTTGGTGAGAGGGAGAAGATTGTCATTGATGCACTTGATGACGATGAGGGGTGACATCCTTTCATCGATGCATTTGTGATAGGAGAGAGAGACTTGTCAACAGGTAGCGCGTCGAGGAAGAAGAGGTGAACCTCTTCGATAAGCAATGTAATGAAGCGAAAGGGAGGGAGCATCGTCGATATGCGATGCATCAACACGAGTGGAAGGAAGTCAGCCAGTGAAAGGTGTGTGTGCGGCAAAGATGACGCAATCGCCCTCCTCGGAGCACGATCGCTCACACCAGGATCTTTTTTTCTCCTTCGGCCCGAAGAGCTGAAATGCTCTTTGAATCCCTTATCAGGGCTTCTAAATACCCACAGATTCCTTGGCGCGACTTCACTCTTTCAATCTCTCGGGGAAATCGGAACTTCGCGGCTTCGCGAGTTCAACGATCAAATGTTATGCTCTCGGACCCCCGAGATCCGATATGAGTCAACGCTGACCTTACCTTTCTCTATCGCGCTTTTGGCTGAATCACAACTTCGCCCCTCGCTACACCAAACGCTTGAAATTTCAACCTCCGAGTCCCGAGGTGCTGAGGCCGCGATATCGCTACCTCGCGACTTCGCTACTCGCGAGGTCAAAACTCCAACTCTCCGGCTCCCGAGTCCCGAGATGCCGAGACTCCGATATCTCGCGTCACCTTGCCACGCCACTCTGTGGTGGCCCACACTACACACGTCCTCTCGGGATATCGCATCTCGCGACCTCGCGACTTCTGCGGCCAAAACTTGGACACTTTTCTCACGAGATCCTGATGGGCGATCTCGTGCGTAGATCCAACGGTCCTCTGCAATCCGGATCTGATGGTTATCCTTCCCTCGCTACTCGCGACCTTGCGACTTGCGATGCCCAACACTTGGGTCTTCACCCGGCGAACTCCCGAGTTCGCGAGATCTCTCAATTGCTCGCCACTTGTCCTCTATGGATGGACGGCTACAAACCTCTCGCCACCTCGTGTCCTCGCAGCTTTTGGCGCAATTCTTTACTGCTCTAACCCCCGAACCTCCGAGGTCTGATATGCCGATGCCACGTGTCTCTCCATTGTCAACTGTAGTCCGCACTACTTACGTGACTGTCGGGGATATCGCGTCTCGCGAGCTCGCGGTTTTCCATCGAATAAACTTGGAGCTTCGACTCGCGAACTCTCGATATGCGATATTGCATATAAATCTGACGGTCCTCGTGATCCGGATCAACGACTCCTGTCTCCCTGAGCTCCAAATCTCTTCCAGCAGCTACGCGATAACCTCCTTGCACCTTCCGCAAGATCGTACGGCACTCGGAATCTCGTGAAATCTCCTCAGAGATTTCGTCCGTCCGTTTCTTCCTTCTGCAAATCTGAGAAATGAACAAGTGCTTTCTCACAAAACGTGTTCACTTATACGCGAGCTTTCAATACTGGGTCTAACACTTCGATACAAAATCTCTTGGAGAAATCCTTCGACAAATTCGAGGGCCTATCCTTCCTGAGCTTCTCCACAAATCCTCGGTCTCTTAGAGAGAACTCTGCGTGCACTCTTTGCAGAAATTCTTCAACAACGTCTAAGTGTTGAAGCTTTCGATCCTGCGCACTCCTGCAACAGGAATCTTTCAATCTCCTTTGCTCAGAATCGCAACTCCGAGTCTTCTCCTAGCCTGCGCACGCCTTGCACAGCTCCGGTGCCAAATCTGTAGTTCTGGGAACTTAGAACAAAAGGTCTCTCTTCTTAAACCCTTCTGTCAATGCACTCCTTGCGGATGATTCGACTGCACTCTTTGCAGGAATTCTCTGGTTCAAGATAGAGAAACGATTGAAACTAATTCCTTATTCTCACAGACTTCAATTTAACCATGAAATCCCATACACTACATATAAAGACAAACGTATGACAGTAAACAAACATTCGAGAACATAATCATCAATACACAGAGAGAAAACACAAAACCATGGATTTGAATCAAGCTTTCTTCTATTAATTCAAATGACTGTACATGGGTGTTTTCATATAGTTCTCTGCCTGCTCTTCTTCCTGAATGAATGATGATAATACAAAGATACAATTGAGGGTGTCTATATCCGTTTTTCCCTCCTGCACTCTAAAAAATGTCTAATCTAGAATTAAATTCCTAGCTACCTGCATTTACTAGATTAATTGCCTACTATCTACTAAGGACGAGAGAGTATCGTTCAAGGTCCAATACAATATACAAAAGGTGCTCCTTCATAAATGATTCATTGAATATTTGCGCTACAGTTTCCAAGGCATTTCAAAATTTATGTTGACTTGTCCAGCGGGTTTCCTGCTTCTGCACTGGCTTGCTTGATGAGTTGGTGATGCTCCTGCATCATACTCCTCGGCTTGAAAACTTTCATGGGCTCCTGTCCATGAGCTCCTGCACGGTCTGTCCATGCTTCTGTATCATTTCTTCTGTCTCCCAGCTAGCATCTTCCATTGGGTGGTTCTTCCATTTGACTAGGTATTCATAGTATTCTTTTCTCCTGGTCTTCTTACCCACTCTCTTGTCCAGTATACACTCCATTTGCGGCTTTTCTGCTATCGACATCTGCTTCTGCCACTGGACCTCTGGTTGCTCAGTTGCAGTTTCTACTTCTCCAGCCCTGTATGGGTATAAGTCTGCAACATTGAATATCAGAGATATTTCGATGCCATCCGGCAACTCGATTTCATAAGCATTCTCTCCGAATTTTCTCAAGACCTTGCAGGGTCCGATTTTCTTCATTTTCAACTTATTGTATGTTCCCCTTGGGAACCTTTCCTTCCTCAGATGTGCCAGAACTAGATCATCAACCTCGAACTGAAGCTGTCTCCGATGTTGTTCTGCTCTACTCTTGTACTCCTGGCTTGAATCTATCAGTCGCTGCTTCACTCTGCCATGAAGTTATCTCATCGCTTCAGCGAATTCTTCTGCACTAGCACTGCTAGTAGCAATCTGCTCTGAATCTCACAGTTCAGAAACTCCTCTTGGCTGTGTGCCATACACAATCTAGAATGGGCTCTTCCCTGTGCTTCAGTTCACTGAATCGTTGTATGCAAACTCTGTCTGTGGCAATATGTGGTCCCAACTGCTGTAGTGCTCTGTCACCAAGCTCCTCAATAAATCTCCCAGACTCCTGTTGACCACCTCTGTTTTCCCATCCATTTGAGGATGATAAGATGAACTAAATGCCAGATTAGTTCCTAGCTTCTTCCATAGCATCCTCCAAAAATTCCCTATGAGTTTTGTATCCCTATCCAAAACTATGCTTCTCGGCAATCCATGAAGTCGAATGACCTCCCTAAAAAACAGATTTTCGATGTGAGTCGCATTGCTAGTCTTCTGGCATGGAATGAAGTGTGCCATCTTTGAAAACCTGTCCACCACCACAAATATGGAATCAACACCCCTTTGTGCCCTTGGCAAACCCAATACAAAATCCATGCTGATCGCCTCCCATGGCCTCTCTGGTATGGGCAATGGCTGATAAAACCCTGCATTTTGCTTTCTTCCCTTTGAATTCTGGCAAATTTTTCATCTGTCAACAAACCTCTTGACATCCGTGCACATTCCTGGCCAAAAATATGACTCACTCAGCTTCGCAAAGGTTTTGTCATGGCCAAAATGTCCTGCCAATCCACCACTGTGTTTTTCTTTTAACAAGTTCTCCCTCATGGAGCATTTTGGAATGCACAATTGATTGCCTCTGAACAACAATCCTTCCTGGATCATATAATCTATCCAAGGACTCCTGTCTCTGAGAACTGGATTCTCAGCTGCTTCATATGCCTCTGCAAAATCTGCATCACCTGCATACATGTCCTTAAGATTTTCAAAACCCAATGCTTTGACTCGGAACTCCTGCAGCAACAAACATTTCCTGCTCAAAGCATCAGCCACTTTGTTAGCAGTACCCAAAATGTGTTTAATCACAAATGTGAAATTCTTCATATACTCTACCCATTTCGCACGCTTCTGATTCAACTTCTCCTGTTGAGTCACGAACTGCAATGCACGATTATCACTATACAATACAAATTCTTTTGGGATTAAGTAATGCCTCCATTTTTTCAGCGCTTGTATGATAGCATAAAATTCCTTATCATACGTTGAGTATTTCAGTTTCATCTCATCCAGCTTCTCACTGAAATATGCAATCGCCCTGTCTTCCTGACTCAAGAATGCTCCAATTGCATACCCACTCGCATCACATTTCACCTGAAAGATTTTCTGGAAATCCGGCAACACCAACACTGGTTGTTCCGTGATCTTCCGCTTCAACAGATTGAAGCTCTTCTCTGTTTCAGCTGTCCATTGAAAAAATTTATGTCGTTTCTTCACTGTATCCATCATCGCTGCACTAATTCCACTGAAATTCCTGATGAATTTTCTGTAGAAACTAGTCAAACCATGAAAACTCCTCACCTCGAAAATATTTCTCAGCGATGGCCAATTCTTAATCACTTCCACTTTATCCGTTTCCATCCTCAACTCATTCGCTGAAATAACAAAACCCAAGTAAATGAGATCTGTCTTCATAAATGAGGACTTCTTCATATTTATCAGCAGCTTCTCCTGCTGTAGCTTCTTCATCACAATGGCCAAATGCTTTAGATGTTCTGCTTTTGTTTTGCTGAATATCAATATGTCATCCAGATAAACAATGACAAACTTGCCGATGAATTATTTCAGTACTTCATTCATTAACCTCATGAAAGTACTCGGTGCATTTGTCAAGCCAAACGGCATGACTAGCCATTCGTACAACCCTTCGTTTGTCTTGAAGGCTGTTTTCCATTCATTGCCTTCTCTCATGCGAATCTGGTGATATCCGCTTTTCAAATCAACCTTTGAAAAGTATTTTTCTCCGCTCAAGCAATCCATCAGATCATCCATTCTCGGCAGTGGAAACCTGTACCTGATGGTTATTTTATTGATCGATCTTGAATTGGTGCACATTCTCCAGCCCCCATCTTTCTTCGGACTGAGTACCGTTGGAACAACACACGGACTCAAGATTTTCTTGACCAATCCTTTGTCCAACAACTCCTGGACTTGCCTTTTAACCTCCTCATTTTCTTGTGGCGTCAACCTGTATGCGGCTTTGTTCGACAAAATAGCTCCTGGTATGAGGTCTATGTGATGACTCACACTTCTCATTGGTGGCAACGAATGAGGTAATTCGTCCACTATAATGTCAGCGAACTCTTTCAACAGTTCCTGAACTTCATCCGGTAAATCATCCACTCTTGTGCTAGTCAGAACAATCATCGGCTTTCTGACAACAAAGAATTGTGGATCTTCATTCTTCTCAACCTCTGTAAGAAGCTCCTTCCCACTCATGAGAAGTATTGTGATGTTTACTTCCGGCTTCACTTCCTTATCTTTTATTGGAAGCAACCTGTATGTCATCCCATTTCTCTCCAGGGTATATGTGTTCATTCTCCCATCATGAATCACATTTATGTCATATTTCCATGGTCTGCCCAGCAATAGATGACATACGTCCATGGGAATAACATCACACAGAATCTTATCATTATATTCCCCTATCTTGAATTCAACTAAACACTGTTTAGTGACACGTACCTGATGCCCCTTCTGTAGCCATGAAACTTTGTATGGACTCGGATGATCAGTTGTCTTCAGCTCTAGCTTTTCCACCATCTCGGTTGAAACGAGACTATCTGTGCTACCACTATCCACGATAACCTTGCACACTCTATCCTTGGTATCGCAAGCTGTTCTGAACAGTCTGGTCCTTTGGAATGAGCTTTCCACCTCCTTCTCGGGTGTCAAAAGGACTTTATGCATCGCAAGCGATCTTCCGCCTTCTGTGTCTTCGGCCTCAACATCTCGCGTCTGCGCTTCTGCGATGTGAGCTTCTCCAATGTCCTTCTTCTTCTCTGGATACTCGTAAGACTTGTGCCCATTCTTTCCACATGTGAAGCATGTGATTACTCCACCTCTTCCTCTACCTCGACCTCTAGTACGAGGAAATGTATTTGCATCAGCATATCCTCGGCCTTGTTCTGTATGCTTCCCTCGCTGTTCAGCGTGCTGGCCTCACTGTGAACTTCCGCCTCTTTCTGTTCTAGTCTGAGGATTCTTCCAGTCATCCTTGGGCTTCTGGAATTTGTCTTGGGCAACTGACTTACCCTTGGGTTGACTCCTGCCTCGCCCTCGCTGTCCTTGTTTACGGCTCAACTTCTCCTCTTCTTTTAACGCCATTTGATACGCATCCTCCACCGTTCGGATGGTTGTCATACTCATCTCATCCTGGATATCGTATATCAAGCCATTCATATACCTGGCAACCTTTTCATCATCGCTTTCCCAATGACCTGCCCTGATATTTAGCTTGTAAAATTCCTCAGTGTACTCCTTTACTGTCATCAGCTTCTGTCTCAGGTTCTGCATTCTCCTGAACAGTGTGATTTGATAGTCTCTTGGGATGAACTTCACCTTCATCTTCGCGATCATTCGATCCCAGCTCTTTATCTTTTGCTTGCCTTTGGAACGTCTGTCTGCTTGAAGCTCTTCCCACCATAATGTTGCGTGTCCTTTCAATTTCTTGACAACATGCCTGACTTTCTTATCCTCTTCGATGTCCTCGTAATCGAAGTAGGTGTCAAGAGCTCTAATCCAGTCTAGAAGCTCTTCTGTATCTAGATTCCCTTCGTAAGTTGGGATGTCCATTTTTGTCTTTGAACTCATTCGGGCGATTGCTTTTATTAATTTCCCATTGGCTGCATCTTCAGCTGCAACTTCTCCTTGTGGCCCGGCTTCAACTTCGCCTTCGGAGTAACTCATATCTCTAGCACCGACTCCGCGTCTCTGTGCCGTCTCCATCTCTTCTAATCTCGCTCGGAGAACACGTATCTGCCTTTCCATTTCTGGATTTTGTGCTTGTCTCCCTCTTCCTCTCTGGTTTCCCCTATCCTCTGGATCGGGTGATTGTCTTTCTCTTCTTGACGGCATGGTGAAATTTTCTCTCCTTCTTTGCTACAGAAAGCAAAGAGATTTTCTTGCTCTGATACCACTCTGACGCAACCACCCTCCTCAGAGCACGATCGCTCACACCAGGAACTTTTTTTCTCCTTCGGCCTGAAGAGCTGAAATGCTCTTTGAATCCCTTATCGGGGCTTCTAAATACCCACAAATTCCTTCGCGCGACTTCCCTCTTTCAATCTCTCGGGGAAATCAGAGCTTCGCGGCTTCGTGAGTTCAACGATCAAATGTTATGCTCTCGGACCCCCGAGATCCGATATGAGTCAACGTTGACCTTACCTTTCTCTATTGCGCTTTTGGCTGTATCGCGACTTCGCCCCTCGCTACACCAAATGCTTGAAATTTCAACCTCCGAGTCCCAAGGTGCCGAGGCCGCGATATCGCTACCTCGCGACTTCGCTACTCGCGAGGTCAAAAATCCAACTCTCCGGCTCTCGAGTCCCGAGATGCCGAGACTCCGATATCTCACGTCGCCTTGCCACGTCACTCTACGGTGGCCCACACTACACACGTCCTCTCGAGATATCGCGTCTCGCGACCTCGCGACTTCCGCGGCCAAAACTTGGACACTTTTCTCACGAGATCCCGATGGGCGATCTCGCGCGTAGATCCAACAGTCCTCTGTAATCTGGATCTGACGGTTATCCTTCCCCCTTGGGTCTTCACCCGGCGAACTCCCGAGTTTGCGATGCCCAACACTTGGGTCTTCACCCGGCGAACTCCCGAGTTTGCGAGATCTCTCAATTGCTCGCCACCTGTCCTCTATGTGTTGGAAAATATTGACCCGGCAACGAATGTGTGTTGATGGTTGTTGTCATTGATGGCAACCGTGGAGATGGCAGGATAAGAAGGACACGCGTCAGACATCCGGAGGAGAGTCGAAGGTCAACTCATCGGAAAATCGGAGTTTCCGTGGACATGGAACTCTTGTATATTGGATTCGCGATCCGCGATCTCCGATAGGCGGTTTGAACCGTCCATTTGTGAGAACACGTGGCAGGAGATCCGGACGAGTCGGTATTCGACCGCCAAAATCACGATATCTCGATATGTGATTTCTCGATGGAGGTAAGCACCTACTGGGGTCCAGGTGACAGCGTAGAGGACAGGTGGCATCGGAGAATCGGGAATCGGAGGTTCATGAGTCCTGTGTTCAATTACCACAGAAACCCCGATTTCGCGATATGCGATATCACAATTCAATCTCAGCCATTGAATCGAGGATGAGATATGGACCGTCTATTTGTGTGGACGCGTGGCAGCTTGGAGGCTCAATCGGAGTTTCGGGGATCGGGGTTTCAACATGCAAAGAAAACAATGCAATGAAAATCCCGATTTCGCATATCGCGAAATCGG
>JASDQU010011561.1:246393-273826 GCA_032191745.1 Picea mariana | reverse complement strand
ATATATATATATATATATATATATATATATATATATATATATATATATATATATATATATATATTAAAAACAAAATAAATAAAGAGTATGATCTTCGTTAGATCTTGTAACACGAAGGGAGTAAGAAATTTAATTGATTCATAAAAATCTGTTGGAATAAAATTTAAAAAGGGAATTAATTGTTTATTATTTTATGATAATTTAAAATATATTAATTAAAAGAGAAAAGGGGAAAAGGGTTAATTTCCACACCTACCTTTTTGAGTTCTAAATAAAAAGGGGAAAGAGGGAAAATCTAAAATATTAGGAAACTAGGAAAAGAGGGAAACACAAAAAGAAAAAGGAAACAAAAGGGAAAAAGCAGAAAGTCAAACTTAGTAAAGTATCTACCATTTAAGAGCTTTCTAATTTAAACTGAACTAGCAAATTAATAATGGGGAAAATTACTAAAACCTGTAAGAGAATTTGGGGACACCTAGGAGCGATTCTAGGAGTAACTCTAGGTGGGTGAGGGAAATAAAGGTAATTAATTAATTAAATAAATTAATTTATGGAGGAATGAAGGGGATGGGTGACACTTGTACGGGGAGGAATTTTTATGAATTAAATTTTAAAAACTTAACTAAACGAGATTTTAGGAAAGTAAGGAACCACGAAACTCTATAGAATGAAGGGAGGAGATGGAGGTTGGATCTTCTTTTGGTTGGCGTAACGTTACGCTGAAGAAATATCTACTTGAATGACTTAACTTGTGGGAGTTGGGATACCCAGCTCGGTGAGGAGTGGTACCTCGGCCTTGCGAGGTGAAATGGGAGATAGTCGAAATCTCTGGATAGTGAGTGTGTGGCCCCTTTGCGGCTCGGGGGGCTAAGGGGGAAGAAGAGTACCCCTAGCATTGGCTGGGAGGTACCGGTGAAGTCTCATCGGTCAACACGCGAGAGTTGCAAGGAACACACAGGACGTCTACTCAGAGCGGGTGATTAGGAAATGGTACGCTTTCTTCGTTTTGTATGGTAAATTGTTGTAGAAATTATGCTTGGATCTGCATTTTTTTTTACTTGGGTAAGTGAAATGATTGTCTAGATGGTTTTTTGAAATTTTCTTAGCCTAGCTCGATGACAGATTGACTCCCATGGTTCATTTCCCTGCACGTCTTGACCACCTTGCTGTGTTGATTGTGACCTTTGTGGTTATCCTTGCCTTCGTCCCTATATCTTCAGTCCACGCCTGAGAAGTTGGCCAGGAGCCTGATATACGGTCGTCGCTTTGGCGTTAATAGACCTATGGATCTCAATGCCCTGCTTTTCTGTGCGTGGATGACAAGCGAAGGATGTTCCTTCTAGCCGTCAACCCCTATTGAATGTTCTTGGTTAACTGATGGTCATTGTGCCTTCTGGAAAATGAATACCTCTGTGCTTTTTCATATTCGTTCCCTACGATTCACTTCTGCACTTTAAATTATTGAAGGACGAATTTAGTTGCGTTGTCCACTTGTATGATTGTTGTAATTTTTTTTTTATTGAACTGTGTTCTTCCCTCTTGTTGACAGCCTTTCATTTTGGGACTGCGTTTCCCCTTGATTAACATTAAGGGTATGCCCTGAATTACAACGAGAACCTCCTTGTGCGTTGCGTCTTTTTATTTACCCTTAATCAACTGTGAAATTTATTTTTCTGGATGCCTTCGTTCTTTGTTTGTGTTGGGAAGGGGCATGGTGGCTGAGGGTAGGGGTGCGTTGATGTGATGGTCACGTTATTTTTGTGGTGGGTCTAATAGCTGGGAGATAAGCATGGACTACATTACGGTCTTGTCTTGATTAAAAATTGCATTTGTTACCTCTCTACAGGGTGAGTTTTTACCTTGCGTTGACCTCATGGCAGGCGTTTTTCCTCTGCATTATTTTGACTTGATAGCGAAACTACTTTTGTAAAGTAGTGATTACGTTTTTATTGGCTGCGTTGGATAGATTTAACGCTTGACAGTTATTGATTGTCTGAGTTTTACTTGTACTCTAACTTTACAAGCAATTGAATTGATGCTTTGGCTTGACATTGATTTTTAATTTAAGCCAGAATTTATAGTTGAAAGATGGTGAGTTCTCTACGATATAATTTAATGTGAGTTTAATTCCCAGCAGAGTCTGAAAATGGAACCTCTGCGTCTGCCTTTTGTTGGTATCCCGACAGTAGGAAAAACACACACACACACACAAAAAAAACGAATTATATGTATCCCTATCTGCGTTTAAGTTTTTACCCAGCATTCAGATGTTAAACTCAGCCATCCTTTTTTCCTTCTTATATCACACAATTGTTTTTATGCCTTGGGGGTGACTGCGGTTGAACCGTTTGCCCAGCGAATGCCACATATTTTCCCAACGATTCTATGTTGGAGGTGACCACGAATGGAAACCCTGGCACTGCGAATCCCCCTTTGTTTTACCCAGTGAGTTTGTCATGGGTGACTGTGTGAATCCTTTGCAGCGATTTCCCCCTTGTTTTCTGCAACGAATTCCTATAGTGGATGGTTTGTGCATTCGCCCTGTGAACTGCGTTCTCAGTACTCCCTTGGATAGTCATTTGATTTAGCATTGGTAATTTCTTGAACAACCTGCATTGTAACTCCTTGGATAGCAAGACACCTTCAGCGATTGGGTAACATACTGGTGATGACAATCAAATAATTACATGACAATAAATTTAAACGGCAGTAAATCTAAATGATAGCGATGGCAACAATTTATTAATGACTTTAATTTATGTCAGGGACATAAATTCCTAATTAAGACAACATAGATTTAGCTTTACTTTAATGGAAAATTGATTCATGTCAGACCACGTCCTCACATTTTGTCAGTGATTCATGCTCGATTAGACAGCAGGGGCGTTTTCAATGAAAATTCAATTTTGGTTATGGTTAACCTTACATTTACTCAACAACTTAATGTGAATAGGAAGCTGGTTAAACTTAACTACTTTTAAAAATGGTTATACGACGTGTTGGATGTTAAATTCATTAATAGCATTATAATCTTAGACATTGTAATTTGATATAGTGAATGTTGTTTATAGATTGGCAATTGCTAAAGTTAGATCGTATCAATGTTAGATTATATTTGTAGTTAATGTCTAAATCATGATTTAGACTTGCTAATTTGGATGGATTTTAAGGTCAATTTAGAATTGCCAATTGTTGACTAGTTGTGATTTAGACTTACTAACTTGTTTTGCTTTTAAGGTTAAATTAGAATTGCAAATAGTTGACTAGCTGTAAATTAGACTTGCTAAATTAGATATGTAATTGATGTTAGTTGGATATATAGATATCGCCTAATTGGTAACTCAGACTCGCTAAATTTGAGTCGTAATTCATGTTAAGTTTGGTTGGTAACTCGTTGACTAATGGAATTTAGACTGGTTAATTGATCTGTAATTAACGCCAATTTAAATCGTATTTGGATTCAGTTAGAGCCCCTGGTCCAGATGGGTTTTGTAGCACTGGGGAATTGTCATGCCTATCGCTAGGGGACGACATGATTCCTAACGAGGGGATCATTGCGCGCCCTAGTGGATAGAGGCGATTGATAACTTGGCTGGGGTCTGTACTTCCGTTTTGGGTTGTTGAACTTGTAAGTATGTTGATGCCGCTTGGGTTACAATGCCTTCATGCGTTGGGTTGCGCACCATCAAGGTTCTAGTTACCTGGTCGTGAGACCGTTGTGTCGGGATGGGGGTGTTGCCCCTTTAGCTTGTAGGCATCTTCGTGTTGTGTCAGGCGAGTAATCGTCTCTCTCTGTCCTTGGTTTCTGCTTGTTCGCCCTGTTTCTCTTGTTCTGGTGCGTAGAGTCTTATTTTCCTTTTTCCTAGACCGCGTGCTTGATTTCGTCGTCAGTGGGGTGGTTAAACTTTTGTCGTCGTTGCCTTCTTGCCTAAAAAAAGAAAAAAAGAAAATTTTCACTTCTGCTTCGCTTGTAGCCGTAACGAAGGGGTTGTTATAGTTTCAGTGTTGGTGTTGGTTGAGAGTTACACCTCTCATCATGATTTTATGAAGACTTCCAATTCCATTGTGCATCCTTATGCTTTAGTGGGCAAGGGTTGTCCAGGTCTCCACTTCGTTGTCCATCAAATTTCTTTACTTTGGTCTTACAAGATCTTCACTTCCTCCCAACTTCTCCCAGCTCTAGAACTGATGTTAGATGTGCATGATCAATTAAAATCCTTTGAAGACATGTGTCTTCCTCAAAACTTATCTTTCCTTTCATGTGGATATATCTTTCCATGACCAAAATCTGGGAAACCTTTATAAAAGTCCTTACCACGATAATATGAAAACAACAATCAAAATATGTCTGGATGTTTGAGATCAAATCATGAGTGTTACCTATTCCCGAGTTTATACTTTAAGGCTATAAAGTATACCGTCAAAGCATCTGATATGAGTGAAGAAAGTTAAGGTAGACAAAGTCGAATTTGAAGGATAACCACTATGGTTGGTTCCTTAACTGTCTCCGTTGAGCTTCCCAGTTTTCTTGGATGCTTATGTCCCGTTCAATGGATTCCCATGAACATTCTAATTCGACCTAGGTGTTGGCTGTTTGCAAGATATTGTTAAATAAATTTAGGGAAATGCTAGTCTGATCAGAAAGACTGGGTTCTACATTAGGTTGTCTTAAGGCGGGCACAATCATGGGGAATAATGGTTGGAAGAAGGTCTAAAACTTTGTTCAATAAAAAGTGTTTCTTTCTGATTTTGATTATAAGAGAAAAAAATTCAAGCATAGATTGATATTCAACAGATCAAAGGCCATTTCTTGTTCCTAAGTTAGATTTTAAAGACATGATAATGACGAGTGAAAGACACAAAATCATTTAACAAAAATGAGGCATCGATCATGGAAGAATCTCACTTTGCAACGAGGAAAGATGAAAGATAAGAGGACTCTAATGAAACACAAACCATTGCATCCTAAATAATCTACAGGTCTTGAAACTGCTGATAGCAGGTACAGAGGAAAAACTGTAAATAATTAGATAACCCAACGACTTGGAAGCATTAGTAAATATTATGCTAAATTATTGTTAAAATTTCATCAAAGATACACATAAGAAAAAATACTATGAGAAAAAACAAAGGGAACACATAGCTCAGGATTGACAAGATCCAGAATCTCCGCTTTGCATTCTTATTAATCACTGCAAAAAGTTTCTCCCATACAATGGCCACCAAAAAGCCTTTTCTTAGTCCTAAAAATTTACATTTATACAAAATTTCCAATTCTTTGCGGTTGGGGAATCTCTAATTTCTAGGAACTAGCTATTTATCGTAAATAAGTTGAAAACTATTTTAAAAGATTTTCTTTATCTTTCTTTTATTTTTATAGCTACACTTTTCAAACTGGTACTTTATTGCTATGTTGAAGACTCTCCTTCTTTTTCTCTGACACATTCAATGCATTTTTTGAGGAAAGGTGCAGATGTTTTCGGAGGCTTTGGGAACTTCTTTGCTTCGAATAGATATACCTTTCTCTGTATCTTTGGGAAATAGTCTTCAACTCTTTTATCTGCAAACTTTATTGAATGCAATTTTAAGTTGGGTTGAATCAACATCCTATTGATTGGGGTGACATCCATTTCTTTTAGCTGTGAAATCTCCATCTGGATCTCACTTAGATCTTCTTTAAACTTTAATTGGTGTCTCGCAATATTTATCTGCCCTAGAAGCCTTGTGCAATTGTCCTTCCCAATGTTTAATGACCCTTTGTCTAAGAGATCGAAAACCTCTTTGCAGTCGTCTTTGATCTCTTGAACTATTCTTTTGTTTTCCATTATGTTGGCTTCCCATACTTTGAGCATAATGTCACCTCTGATTTGCTCTGTGGTTGATAATTTTGTAGTTTTGGATGTCTCTTCGTTCGTTGAACATATGATTTCCCTTTGAAGAGCGAACCTTGCTTCTTTAGCTTCTTTTTCCTTCATGATGATGTTATCAAAAGAATTTCTTACTTCATGGAAGTAATTCTGGAGGATCTCTATCTTGCAAATCAACTTCTGTTGCTCAAATTCTAGCTCTGCATGCACTTCCAGTGACTGGGCCTAGAAAGATTTCAGATCTATCACTAGATATTCAATTGAATTTAATTTTGTTTGTAATTGATTTATGATTTCTTCTTGCGTTTGACTTGTCTGCACTCTCTCTTCCATCTCGCTAAGGCTTGTTTTCAGGGATTTAATCTCTTTCTTATCACCGGCTCTGGCTTGGTCCAGACCTTTATTTATACCTTCTTCAATCCTTTTTTCATTCTCCTTTAATTGGCCTTGTAGTTTAGCGATCATGAGGTTTCTCTGCCTCAGCGTGATTTCATATTTTCAACAGTGAACTAGTTAGCTGTGGCTAACGCTCCCATAGAACCAGCTACTTCGGTAGCGAAATCCTCTTCCTCTAAATTATGCCCGTCTATTATGATTTTGTGCTTCTTTACCATTGCATTTTCCCTTTGATGCATTTCCTGCTTCAACACTGCCTTTCTCTTCTTACTGAAAAAATAATCAGATGGAGGAATCTCTTCTCTGGAGATGGGCTCAAGGTCACTAACATATAGGGCTCCCAACTGGGGGAAACCGAAAGTGGATTGTAATGGAGTCAAAGAGGCGATGGGAGAACCTAGTTCTGTAGATCTTACCTCCTCTGTTGTTTTGGGGGTATTACCATGAATTGTAGATGATGAAGGGAAATTTGGTTTATCAGACACTGGGGGTGTCTGAGACCCTTTTTCCATTCCTGAGTTCTCTGCCTTTTGTCCTTCTGTTTTTCGTGGAGACTCTTCGGTCTCTTATGGAATTCTCTTTGTACTTTCTTTATCCTACCCTCCTGATCCAAAACCTGGGGGTACGATTCCTTGTTCTGGAGGTTGAGTTGATGCTTCTCCTAGTAATACCCCAAACCAATCAGCGATGGCCTTGATACTTTCCATGAATGACTCAGAAATACAGGGAGGCTCATAGCCATACAACATCTGGTGCACCGGAATCACCACGAAGTGGCAGATTTTGTAGAAGGAATCCTTAGCATTTTCTTCCCACAACTTAGAATAATATTCATGGATGGGTTTATTGGAGGTTGGATTCCAACTCCAATTCATCAGAGGGAAAGGGGTCATGAAGCATATGGTGTCCATGATGTAGGTGGACATATAAAAGGCCATTGGTTGGCCCTTGGATTTTGCGGTTTGGTACTCTGTTACCTCCTTAGATAAATTTTCTGATAGGATTTTGTCCTAGTTGAAACCAAAACCTTCAACTGCTTCATGAAGAAGAGGCACCCATGCCGCAGGGAAATGAGTGGGGCTTTTCTTTCTGAAGAGTCTGCAAAGCATCATGGCTACATAGACCATGTATTCATTTAGTGAGGCTATGGCATATTTCTCGTGAGTATCATCCTTGAACTTTGGTGGCACTCCCCACCATCTTCTAATTATATCAGGGTATGTCTGATCTGCCTCTGTGCATTCCTTTCTTTGGAATTCGACTATGAATTTAGAATTATAAATATACTTAGGATTAGGGGGTAGCATGTACATTATTTGTATATGTTCCAGCCTGAAGGAACCGATGACGACCCCACGACTGTCCAGAATGCTCTTTGTCTTCGCATCTGCTATTTCTAAGGACCAATATATCATGCCTCTATATGGCATGAGTCGTGGGCGTGATGCTATCTTGTGAAGGTCAGACTCCGTTATGTCCTGGAGTTTGTTCTTAGAATCATGCGGGAAGTTCTTAATTTCGTAATCTAGATTCTCGAAGATTTGCCTCCAAGATTTGATAGAATCAATAGCATGGGGTGTGGTATCAGCTACAACATCTCCTTCTATACCTGTGCTTTCAGCAGTTCCCTCAACTTTCTTAAGTACCCTCTTAGGTGCCATAGTGTTCGCACTAGATTGAAAACCTGTTTGCAGACGAGAAAATCAATAAGCCTGGATGAATACAACTCACTCGAGATTGTAAAAGATAAGAATAAAATTCAAAATGCAGAGGTGTAATTCTTTTAACTCATCCTTTAATGGACGCACTGAGATAGGAAGTAAGACTTTAATGTTTTAAATGAAGAAGATGAGCTCAAAGATACACATTTAAACTTCAAAATCTTAGTTGGTCCTGTTACGGATATTATCATATATCATCGATTTCAACTTGGAGTTTCGAAATGACTGTTTCTTAAAACGTCGAATCCTGAAGCACAAAATAAGTTTAGTGATTACTAATCATGTTTTAAATTGACTTAATTCAAGTTTAAGACTTTGTTTTAGAGTTTATGATTTCACATTTCGGAGTTTTGTGGATCATGTACCCAAGAGATATGTCATATGCAACCCCCGAATGCGAAAAGCGAATAGCTTAAATCAGACGTTAATCATCTGTACTAAAACCTTAATCAATCAACATTAGCCATGATTAAGACTTTCAAAAATCAGAAAACGAGAAATCGTAGACCTATATTTCAAGAGCGCTTCGTTACTGGGAAACCTGAAACTCTGAAAGATTTAAGATTCATTGATCGTGATTAAGGGTTTTATTAATCACACTTAAAGGTACTTCGATAATAAGCACATTGGGATCTATGCCATTCGTTTCCCCCTTTATATATATATATATATATATATATATATATATTTTAAAAAAAATTAAAATCCCTTTCGGAAATTCGGCACCGGGAATTTGGAGTTGTGAACTTTGGAATGATTGCTTTATGAAACGCTGAATTCCGAATCATGAAAGGTTTCAATTTGTCCCCCCTTTTTTTCTTTTAAAATTAGGGCGGCTCCATACTAGGAAAATACGAAGTCTTTGGTTAGAGATAAAAATTCATACCTTGTTTCAACATAGGCTCCAATTGGGGACCTCGTCTCCTTGTGGGACGAGGAGAACGTGTAGACTTAGTGCCTTTATTGGGTAAATGGGTTCAGTCATTCCAGTCTGTAAAACATGTCTAGAGAAAAGATCAACCATGAATAAAAGGATCTAAACCCTTACCTCGGAAAACTTTTCAAAACTAAAACATTCGACAATATCGAATCAAGCTCTCATAGATTCCTTTTCTAAAACCGACCTCAAATTTGTGTAAGATAATCAAAACCAAATTAATCGTTCCATTCGGTTTTATGTGACGGAATTCGCATCGAGGTAAAGTGATTCCATCTTTCTTTAAAATAGGGGACTTCATAAGCTTATAGTGTACATCTAGCATGAAAGAAGAAAAATTACCAAAGCATCTTCTAGTTCGTGTATAACAACCTTGTCAGATATGTAGATATTGCTTCACTGCCAGTGAGCCTGTTCAGTGCCCCGGTGAAGTTATCAGATTTTCCACATTGAATTTCCTTACACCACTTCATTATTTTCTAGCATTTAAATGTTGAGATGAGGGCAATCATATAATGAATTTCCTTTCATCATCTCTTTAGACTAGATGGGGGCAATCAATAATGAATTTCCTTTCACCATCTCTTTAGACTAGATGGGGCCAATCAATAATGAATTTCCTTTCACCACCTGTTTGTATATATTTTATTATGAAGTGGGTGATCCATCAGTATGTAATATGCTCAGAAAATGTAATATACTCAGAGGTCTGTCGAATTATTTAAAAATCTCTGGGTTAATTTTCTTTCTGGATTTCAGACACTTTCGGCTTTAGAGAGAAATTGGGGGGAAACTCATTAATATTTATTAGGGAATTTCCTCGAGAGAAAACGATCAGTTTATTCCTTCTGGAATGACTAAAGAGGTTGGGATTAGCCCGGACATACTTCCGGTTCAGCCAAAGTTGAGGAGAAACATAGAAATTTGCCTATCTTCGTTTTGAAAGTTAGTCTGAACGCTTCCGAAGTTGAGACGAGACCATTCCTTCCTCTAGAGACTTATGGGAAAGTAACCAGGGTTAGATGAAGAGCAGGTTTAGTCGTGATCAAGGACGAGGGGTAAACAAGCTTTGGTAACTCAGTAGTACAAGCGATTTTTTTTTTTAATTAATTAATTTTTTATTTTATTCTTCTAATTTTATCCCGAAATTACTGTATTACTCATCGGTATCCGTTAAGACATTTTAACATGCATTCTCGGTTCAGATTTCATACCTTGATTGTTCTTTGTATTTTCAGCCAGAAGATCATTTACTTATTACCTTTTTGGGAAGTATTTATCATGATTATGCATGCAGGTTACCCTTTTAGTGTAGTTGATCTTCTAGATATTCAATACTTTTCTTGCAATTAAAATGGCATATTAACTGTCAGAGACTCATACAAATCAGAAATTTCCTGTGAACTGCTAGATTTTGGGATGTTTTGTATCTACATTTTTTAATTTTTTTTTTTTCTTAAATTTTTTTTTTATAGGATTGACAGCAAAATAAAACTTACCGAAGGAAATGTAACTATAAAGAAAAACAAGAAAACAAGCCGGGATGTACAATGAGGGTTCAGAAACATATTATTGCATGTAGTGTTTAAGGTATCACCCATTTACAGGGGTGCTAAGAATATCTCCATCGAGATTTTCTAATGAAAAAATATTTTTTCCCTCTGAGGCCAAAATTCTATAAGGGCCAGACCAGATCGAATCGAACTTGCTGTGTTTTCCAGTTTCTTCTTTCCTGGATTCCCATTTTAATACCAGATCTCCAGGGAGGAAATCTCTATCCTTATCCTTTTGATCAAATAAATCCTTCATTTTATCCTGATATCTTTGTAGCTTTTTGTTTACTTCGGCTCTATTTTGCTGAACTTCAACCAGCTGGTTTGTGCTCCTGGTAATGTCGTTCGGTTCTTCATTTGAATCTTGCCAAAGTTTCACTACTGGCAGAGTAAGATTGATTGGTAAAATGACATCAGTGCTATATACCATCTGAAAAGGGGAAATCCCAATTGACCTTTTGGTACTTATCATGCTAGCCCATAGAGCATATTTCAAATGGATATGCCACACTTTCTTGTTCTCAGTCAATACCATTTTGATCACAGTTATCAAACTTTTATTAGATGACTCAGCTAAACCATTACCTTGTGGATAATAAGCTATGGAGTGTCCTGGTATGATGTTAATTTTTTGGCAAAAGCTTATCATAGCCATTGATTTAAATGCTTGTATATTATCGATGACTATCTTTCGGGGACAGTTAAATCTAGATAAAATATTTTCTTCTAGAAAATGGATTACTACCGAGTCATTCGCGTTTCTCATGGGAATAGCTTCCACCCACTTAGTAAAATAGTCCATTGCAATTATAATCCACTTGTGTTGATCACTAGAAGGTGGATGAATTTCTCCGATGAAATCAAGGCCCCTTTGCTGAAAAGGAGCTTCGGTTTTAACTGGAACTAGAGGTAAAGCTGAGACTTTCTGTTTACCTGTAAACAACTGACAGGGAGTACAAGTTTGGACTTTGGTGTTTACATCTGTGAATAGTTTGGGCCAGTAATATCCGACTCTTAAGATTTTATAAGCTACATCTCACCAAGCGTGGTGTCCTCCACACACTCCCTCATGGAACTCATTTATAACCTTTTCAGTTTCGGTCTCGACTAAACAACTCAACAAGAAACCCAGTGGATCTTTCCAATATAATTTTTCGTCTATAATACAATATTTTATAGCATGTAGCTTCAGTGTCCTAGCTTTAGATGGGGTTAGTTCACTGGGACATTGAAGAGTCAAGAGGTAAAAAACAATACCATGGTACCAGACTGAAGTAGAAAACCTGTCTTGAATCTCAACTGTAGGTGTAGCGAAATTGAGTTCATTTATCTCTAGAAAACCCTCGCCTTCTTGCAACTAATTTATTCCGAGTGCCTGGAAGTTTAATTCGGCTAGCAATTTAGCCAGACCTTGGCCTTTAATGAGTTTTGTTGGTTTGACTTCTAGATCGAACTCTCAAATCTTAGCTATCCATCTGCCTCTTCTCCCATCACTATCCGATTGAACTAGTATGTCTTTAACAGAGCTTGTAGGAACATAGGCTATGATCTTCGAGTGTAATACGTACGTTCTGAAAGCCTTGAGAGCCTTCACCATTGCGTAAGCTTGTTTTTCTAGTATATTATATTTCAACTCATCATCTCTCAGACTTTTACTGAAAAAATCAATAGGTTGTTCAAAGCCTTGTTCGTTTTTCTGTAACAACACAACTGCGATAGTTTGTTCGGAAGCGAAGGAAAAAATCATAAACTCTTTTGAGTAATCAGGACTTGCCAAGACTGGCGCTTCGCTGATAAATTTCTTGATTCATTGAAAATATTCTTTGTCTTCACTTGTCCACTTTGTCTCACTGTTCTTTTTTAACATATATGTGATCAACTTCACAATTTCGGCGAAGTTAGGGATGAATCTTCTCAAGAAATTTATTTTTCCTAAGAAAGACTGAATTTCTTTTACATTTCTAGGGATGTTTATAGTATCTATTGCTTCAATTCTTTTGGGATCAATTTTGATTCCATATTTAGAAAATATATGACCTAAAAGATTACCTTCTCGCATAGCGAAATGAGATTTTTTGGGATTAAGGGACAAACCAAATTTACGACATTTCTCGAAAGTTTGCTTCAGGTGCACTAGATGTTCTACATCGGATTTGGAAAAAACAGTTAGATCATCAAGATACATAACAAAAAAATTGTCTCTCTCACCCACGAAGGCGATGTCCATGGCTCGCTGGAAGGTTTCCCCTACATTCATGAAATCGAAAGGCATTTTATCGTACATGAAGGTGCCCCAAGGGGTAGTGAAAGTAGTTTTTTCCTTATCATCTTGGTGTACTGCAATCTGATGGTAACCTGAAAAACCATCAATCATTGACATTCTGTTAGCTCCAACTAATTTCTCTAAAACATGGTCCATCTTAGGAAATGGATAATTATCCTTAAGTGAGGATCGGTTCAGGTTCCTAAAATCAACACATAGTCGGATTTCGCCGTTTTTTTTTTACTGGAACTAAATTAGCTACCCACTTGGAATATCTTAGTGGGACGATGATTTTGGCGTCCAGGATTTTTCTAACTTCTTTTTCTATCATTGGTAGCAGCATAGGGTTTATTTGTCTGAGTTTCTTATTAAAAGGCTTGACACCAGGTTTCAAAGGAATTTTGTGTTCTATTAGAGTAGTGTCATAAGTTCGCAATTCATCATAGGACCAAGCGAAATGTCCTTGTATTGTCTGAGCAATTATGCATACCTACTTTTGATTTCTGGGGAAATATACTTGGATAGCTTCAACAGTCGAGGATTTTCTTTTGTACCTATATCGCAGTCCTCAACCTCCTCTGGCTGAGGTTGTAAAGTGGATCTTAAAGGGATGTCATCTTGAATAAATAACCTTTCCAAGGGAATTAGGCCCTTGGGGATCTGGTTGTTTTTTAGAACAAGCATTCGGTGGTTAGCAATTTTATCGTGGAATTCCTAGGGGTCCTCCCCTTCCTGCATGATCCAAATAGGATCATTTTGGTTTTCTTGGTTGGCATGCATTTCGGCAAACTCATCTATCAATTCTAAAAAAATTCGAAGTTGTTCATCATTCTCAAAAACTTGCCAATGCTATATGTTATTTGGTATGGAAGGCCTATGTCTCATTTGTATATGGTACTTCAGTTTAAAATCAGTGGGGGTTGTGAATATTGAGGCTGCTTTGGCTAACGCATCAGCCTGTTGGTTTTCGGTTCTTGGAATGTAGTGAACCTTGATAGAGGAGAAGAAATTTTCGATCAGATCCTAGACGCAATTCCTGTAAGACCTCAACCTAGGATGTTTGGATTGGTACTGTCGGTTTACCTGTTTTACAATTAGCTCGGCATCACCAAAGACTTCGAGGTTTTTTATTTTCATTCTCCTAGCGGCTTCTAACCCTAACACTAAGGCTTCATACTCGCTTACATTATTAGTGTGGTCCACATTCCATTGTAGCCTATAGGAAAAGGGGATTACAAATCGATTATCGGGAGCCACAAGGAGTGCCCCAGCTCCAGCTCCAAAGTAGGATGAAGCGTCGTCAAAAAACATTTTCCACACACCAGTGCTATATACATCCTTTTTAATTTTTTCTTTTTCTATTTTCTCTTATGTACAACTCTCATCTATATGTACATCAATATCGTCATCAATGGATAAAATACAATTACCTAAATCTTGATCAACAATATATACAGGGTAGTTATTCGGGTTGTGTGGATCACTCACCATGAATGCCAACGTGGTTTCTCTATATAGGCACGCAAATTGTCCTCCAAAAACTGGAATCATAGCATACGTCATGTTAAGCTGAAGAGATCCTCCAAGCTTGGAGCCTCAGGACCTGGATAACAACATACCATATTTCAGAGGGATATCAACAACCACTACATCCATTAGAATGATTTTTGCAGGTATTTGTGCCAGATTTACTACCAAGTCTTTAATCATGCCTATACATTTAAATTTTCTTGAATCAAATGAATATAAATCTCCATAAGGCCTAGTGATTTCGAGACCCAATTTATCCATAGTGGCTTTAGGCATTACATTATGGGATGCTCCAGAATCTAGCATGCAGTTATGGAGTAGGTGGTCGAACAAGGTTAATGTGATATAGAAGGGGGCGACAATGTCTTTGGCGCCTTCTAAATGTGGACCAAAAACTATGTTCGGCTTGTCATCTTCTAAGTTAATGACATCGGCTTGGATTTCATTTTCTGAAAAACTAATCATCTTGGCAATTTGTTTTTTGTATATGGGGTTTTTCACCAGTTCGACCAGAGGTATAGGAAACTTGATTTTGTTTATTTCATTTTCTAGACTAAAATTTCCCATGGCTTTGTCGCTCTCTATGTTTTGGGCCTCCATTCCCTTCTTTTCAGCTTTCTTTTGTGGTATTGATTTGGTTTCACTCCTAGGGACCTATTTTTTCACGACGGGTGTTCCTACTGACTTTGGCCTGACAGGTTGCGTGTCAGCGGTGTTGGTTTTTGCAGTTTGCTTCTCAGTAGTTTTTTGGGATGCTTCGTCAACTTCACTTCTTGGTAGGATCCTTTTCGTTGGGGCGGTTGGAAAAATCTTGTTTCTAGGTCTTGAATTGTATTTCTGGTGCAATTCGGCTATTATATCATCTGCAATACCCTGATAGGTCAAATATTCAGAAGTGTTGTTGCTTACATCGTCTTCCGATCTATTTTCTTTATTTAAGGATTTTTCATAATCTTGTCTCGATAAATAGGGTTGTAGACTATCGTCACCAAGATTATTTATATGCTCGTCTAACTCTTCAAAATCTTCTAGGTCTTCCCCTCCAATGAAGTTTTCACCCTTGAAGGGGGTTGGGATTTTTTTGATTCTCATTCTTAATTAGTTTTTGTGGGGCTTGAGGATCTAGATTCCTTCTGAAATATTTCCTAGGAAAATGATCTTTTATTTATTTATCGAGTTCCATTTTTGAGATCTTATTTGACAACTCCCTAATTATCCTAGCCATCTCATGTATTTTATCTCCCGAGGATTTCCCAGGTCCAGAGGATCCACCTTGTTCTTTGAATTTTTTATTTTCTTTGTTCCCGGTTTCTACTTTGGCTTTTAGTTTTCCTGATGCCATCATGTTTGATTCAATTTCTAGGGCATCATATTGCATCTTGGTGAGATATACTGATCTCCTTTCTCTTAATAATAGAGCGAAATCGGGGTCAAAGGCTCCAGTGAAAGTTACTTTCGTTGTGGGTCGAGAAGGTTTGACCTCGACCGAGATTTTATTATACAACTTGTTAAACCTTTGAGTGAACTCAAGAACTGATTCTGAGCTTTTCTTTCTGAGAGCCCCAAATTCAGTTAGGTAATAAAGGTGGTCTCTCTTTTCTCCCCATTGTCTGATAAAAGCGTTTTCAAGTTCTTCGTGAGACCTTACATATCTCGGGCCATGGCTCGGAGCCAGGTCCTCGCCTGTCCTTCGAAAGTCTGAACGATGAGTCTAGAGTAGACATCTTCATGCTCGATTCCAAGGATGTCAACAAATTGGTCAAAGAAATTGATGTGATCTTGTGCGTTTAAGTCTCCTTCCTCTGTGAATTTAGGAAGAATTTTCATGTAATTTTCTGGAAGGTTGTGTAGGGGAACTGGGAGGACAAGAGGGGCATATCTGGAAGAAACCTTAGCAAAGATTCCAGGGAGTGGTACTTGGCCACCTGCTTCTCCTCCTGCGGCACTACCTACAACAACACCTCCAGCTCCCACACCTCTGTGTGCAGCCATTGATGGATTTGAGGCTGAAACTCGGAGTGTATGAGGAGAAAGCTCATGGAAGTTTGGTAGATTTTGGGTTGTGCTTGAATGTGATAGAAAGGTTGTGGGGAACTAATCATCAAGGCATAGGAAACTAGAGAAAGAAGGCCCAAGAGGAAAATAACTTGTTTCTCTAGACTCATAAGATGAATATATCGGAGAATCAACAAGGGTTAAATCAGGATACACAGGGCATTCGTCAGAGTACTTGGTAGTAGGAGTGTGCACTTTGGGAAAAGAGAACGTATCGATTGAAAGGGGGAGCGAGAGGGATCTCTCAAGTATTCCCCTGATGTTCAACTGTGTAGAATTAGGTTGACATATGGTATGTGTCGGTGAAACGATTTGTCTAAGGGATCTTCGTGATTTTAAAATCTTTTCCAAATCAGAAACTGGCGAAGTTTGTTTGTCATCCGAGTTCTTCCTGGTATTATTTCGGCTCAAAGCTAGCTTATTTATCATGGAGTCACCAAGTGAAATATGAAGGTAGCCTTAAAAAGTTTTCGATCTTTGTTCACTATCAAAGAAAGAAAATGTCAATGTCGTTCTTCCTAGGGAAAAGATTTGTTTCTTCGCTCCCCGACAATGGTGACAAAAAGATGTTGTTCCTGAGTTTATACTTTAAGGCTCTAAATTATATCGTCAAAGCATCTGATACAAGTTAAGAAATTTAAGGTAGACAAAGTTGGCTTTGAAGGATAACTACTATGGTTGGTTCCTTAACTGTCTTCGTTGAGCTTCCCAGTTTTCTTGGATGCTTATGTCCCGTTCTAATTCAACCCAGGTGTTGGTTGTTTGCAAGATAGTGTTAAATAAATTTAGGGCAATGCTGGTCTGATCAGAAAGATCGGGTTCTACATTAGGTTTTCCTAAGGAAGTCATAGTCACGGGGAATAATGGTTGGAAGAAGGTCTAAAACTTTGTTCAATAAAAAGTGTTGCTTTCTGATTTTGATTATAAGAGAAAAAAATTCAAACACAGATTAATATTCAACAGATCAGAGGTCGTTTCCTGTTCCTAAGTTAGATTTTAAAGACATGATAATGACAAGTGAAAGACACAAAATCGTTTAACAAAAATGAGGCATCGATCATGGAAGAATCTCACTTTGCAACGAGGAAAGATGAAAGACAAGAGGACTCTAATGAAACACAAACCATTGCATCCTATATAATCTACAAGTCTTGAAACTGCTGACAGCAGGTACAGAGGAAAAACTGTAAATAATTAGATAACCCAACAACTTGGAACCATTAGTAAATATTATGCTAAATTATTGTTAAAATTTCATCAAAGATACACATAAGAAAAAATACTATGAGAAAAAACAAAGGGAACACATAGCTCAGGATTGACAAGATCTGGAATCTCCGCTTTGCATTCTTATTAATCACTGCAAAAAGTTTCTCCCATACAATGGCCACCAAAAAGCTTTTTCTTAGTCCTAAAAATTTACATTTACACAAAATTTCCAATCCTTGGCGGTTGGGGAATCTCTAATTTCTAGGAACTAGCTATTTATCGTAAATAAGCTGAAAATTGTTTTACAAGATTTTCTTTATCTTTCTTTTATTTTTATAGCTACACTTTTCAAACTGGTACTTTATTGCTATGTTGAAGACTCTCCTTCTTTTTCTCTGACACATTCGATGCATTTGTTGAGGAAAGGTGCAGACGTTTTGGGAGGCTCTGGGAACTTCTTTACTTCGAATAGATATACCTTTCTCTGTATCTTTGGGAAATAGTCTTCAACTCTTTTATCTGAAAACTTTATTGACTGCAATTTTAAGTTGGGCTGAATCAATAGCCTATTGATTAAGGTGACATCCATTTCTTTTAGCTGTGAAATCTCCATCTAGATCTCACTTAGATCTTCTTTAAACTTTAATTGGTGTCTCGCAATATTTATCTTCCCTAGAAGCCCTGTGCAATTGTCCTTCCCAATGTTTAATGACCCTTTGTCTAAGAGATCGAAAACCTCTTCGCAGTCATCTTTGATCTCTTTAACTATTATTTTGTTTTCCATTATGTTGGCTTCCCATACTTTGAGCATAATGTCACCTTTGATTTTCTCTGTGGCTGATAATTTTGTAGTTTTGGATGTCTCTTCGTTCGTTGAACATATGATTGCCCTTTGAAGAGTGACCCTTGCTAATTTAGCTTCTTTTTCCTTCATGATGATGTTATCAAAAGAATTGCTTGCTTCATGGAAGTAATTATGGAGGATCTCTATCTTGGAAATCAATTTCTGTTGGACAACTTCTATTTTTGCATGCACTTCCAGTGACTGGGTTTGGAAATCTTTCAGATCTATGACTAGATCTTCAATTGAATTTAATTTTGTTTGTAATTGATTTATGATTTCTTCTTGCATTTGACTTGTCTGCACTCTCTCTTCCATCTCGCTGAGGCTTGTTTTCAAGGATTGAATCTCTTGCTTATCCCCAGCTCTGGCTTGGTCCAGACCTTTATTTATACCTTCTTCAATCCTTTTTTCATTCTCCTTTAATTGGCCTTGTAGTTTAGCGATCATAAGGTTTCTCTATCTCAGATGTGCTTTCATATTTTCAACAGCGAACTGGTTAGCTGTGGCTAACGCTCCCATAGAGCCAACTACTTCGGTAGAGAAATATTCTTCCTCTAAATTATGCCTGTCTATTA
Organism: Picea mariana; assembly: GCA_032191745.1. Lineage (NCBI taxonomy): Eukaryota > Viridiplantae > Streptophyta > Pinopsida > Pinales > Pinaceae > Picea > Picea mariana. The sequence continues at coordinate 254,876 of JASDQU010011561.1, read as the reverse complement.
TGATTTTGTGCTTCTTTACCATTGCATTTTCCCTTTGATGCATTTCCTGCTTCAACACTGCCTTTCTCTTCTTACTGAAAAAATAATCAGATGGAGGAATCTCTTCTCTGGAGATGGGCTCAAGGTCACTAACATATAGGGCTCCCAGTCGGGGGAAACCGAAAGTGGATTGTAATGGAGTCAAAGAGGCAATGGGAGCACCTAGTTCTATAGATCTTACCTCCTCTATTGTTTTGGAGGTATTACCATGAATTGTAGATGGCGAAGGGAAATTTGGTTTATCAGACACTGGGGGTGTCTGAGACCCTTTTTCCATTCCCGAGTTCTCTGCCTTTTGTCCTTCTGTTTTCCATGGAGACTCTTCAGTCTCTTCTGGAATTATATTTGTACTTTCTTTATCCTGCCCTCCTGATCCAAAACCTGGGGGTATGATCCTTGTTCTGGATGCTGAGTTGATGCTTCTCCTAGTAATACCCCAGGTAAACCACTTCTCCGATGTTTCTGGAAGTTCAAGAAATTGTTTTGCAAGTCAGGTGACAACGATTGAAACCTGGCTAACACTTCATCATAACTTTTAACTCCTCTGAACATGTCGTCACAAGGGGACTATTCATGTTCATATGCTTTCAGATTGCAGTTGACTTGGTGATTACCCACAATTTTATGGGGATCATATTTCCTGTGATCAAGATTTAGCAACTTTGTCACTCCTAATGCGGCTTCCTCAACCTTGGAATGCCCTAGATTGAGTAGAAATATTTCCCAACCTGCACAGGGAAAATAGGCCAGAATCTCTTTTGGGCCATTTTTAGTTCATTTCTGATGCCACCTATTACTATCTGATGAGCCACCTCCCTGCATACCAGTCTATCAGGGAGGGATTTTGGTAGTGCGTGGGGAGGGATTGAACATCCGAAAACCCTAATGTAGGAAAAATTTTCTTCTATAAACCAATCAACGACAACCTTGAGACTTTCCATGACTGACTCAGAAATACGGGGAGGCTCACAACCATACAACATCTGGTGCACTGGAATCACCACGAAGTGGCAGATTTCGTAGAAGGAATCCTTATCATTTTCTTCCCACAACTTAGAATAATATTCATGAATGGGTTTATTGGAGGTTGGATTCCAACTCCAATTCATTAGAGGGAAAGCGGTCATGAAGCATATGGCATCCATGATGTAGGCGGACATATATAAGTCCACTGGTTGGCCCTTGGATTTTGTGGTTTGGTACTCTGTTACCTCCTTAGATAAATTGTCTGATAGGATTTTGTCCCAGTTGAAACTAAAACCTTCAGCTGCTTCATGAAGAAGAGGTACCCATGTCGCAGGGAAATGAGTGGGGCTTTTCTTTCCGAAGAGTCTGCAAAGCATCATGGCTACATAGACCATGTATTCATTTAGTGAGGCTGTGGCATATTTCCTATAAGTATCGGCCCTGAACTTTGCTGGCACTCCCCACTAGCCTCTAATTATATCACGGTATGTCTGATCTACCTCTATGCATTCCTTTCTTTGGAATTCGACTATGAATTTAGTATTATAATTATACTTAGGATTAGGGGGTAGCATGTACATTACTTGTATATGTTCCAGCCTAAAGGAACCGATGACGACCCCATGACTGTCCAGAATGCTCCTTGTCTTCGCGTCTACTCTTTCTAAGGCCCAATATATCATGTCATTTTATGGCATGAATGATGGATGTGTTTCTATCTTGTGAAGTTCGGACTCCGCTATGTCCCAGAGTTTGTTCTCAGAATCATGCAGGAAGTTCTTAATTTCGTAATCTAGATTCTCGAAGATTTGCCTCCAAGATTTGATAGAATCAATAGCATGGGGTGTGGTATCAGCTACAACATATCCTTCTATACATGTGCTTTCAACAGTTCCCTGAGCCCTCAACTTTCTTAAGTACCCTCTTAGGTGCCATAACGTTCGCACTAGATTGAAAACCTGTTTGCAGATGAGAAAATCAATAAGCCTGGATGAATACAACTCACTCATGATTGTAAAAGATAAGAATAAAATTTGAAATGTAGAGCTATAGTTCTTTTAACTCATCCTTTAATGGACGTACTGAGACAGGAAGTAAGACTTTAATGTTTTAAATTAAGAAGATGAGCTCAAAGATACACATTTAAACTTAAAAATCTTAATTGATCCTATTACGGATATTATCATATATCAGGGATTTCAACATGGAGTTTTAAAATGACTGTTTCTTAAAACACTGAATCCTGAAGCGCGAAATAAGTTTAGTGATTACTAATCATGTTTTAAATTGACTTAATTCAAGTTTAATACATTGTTTTAGAGTTTATGATTTCGCATTTCAGAGTTTCGTGGATCACGTACCCAAGAGATATGTCATATGCAACCCCCGAATGCGAAAAACGAATAGCTTAAATCAGACGTTAATCATTTGTATTAAAACATTAATTAATCAAGATTAGCCATGATTAATACTTTCAAAAATCGGGAAATGGGAAATCGTAGACCTATATTTCAAGAGCGCTTCGTTACTGGGAAACCTGAAACTCCAAAAGATTTAATATTCACTGATCATGATTGAGGGTTTAATTAATCACACTTAAAGGGACTTTGCGAATAAGCACATTGGGATCTATAACATTCGTTTCCCCTTATATATATATATATATATATATATATATTTTAGAAAAATTAAAATCCCTTTCAGAAATTCAGCACTGGGAATTTGGAATTGTGAACTTCGGAATGACTGCTTTATGGAACGCCGAATTCTGAATCGCGAAAGGTTTCAATTTGTCCCCCCTTTTTTTCTTTTAAAATTAGGGCAGCTCTATACTAGGAAAATACAAAGTCTTTGGTTAGATATAAAAATCCATACCTTGTTTCAACACATTACATAGGATTTTCTTGCCAGCCAAGATGCAAGGATGAGCGTTGATTAGCCACTATGCTTAGTCATGGTCTAACTATTGTCACAACTTCCCCAGATAGTTCTGATTTATGTTCAAACAAAGACCCCTAATTCCGCTCATGAGCTAAGAAAGAGATGCAAGTTGATTTGTGCCTGCTTCCAATGTGAAAGTGTTTCCTGTGAAAAGACAAATGGAGGTGAGAGATTTGTATGTCATCAAATATAATCAGAGATCATAATACCAACAAAATTTAATAGTTGAACTGCTTTCGAGGGAAAAAATGATAAATAAGGGAAGAGAAGAGATGATGTATTCATGATTAGAGATGAACTCAGTCCAATTCCTTGTTTCAACTGAAAAATTAATCCTTGTATATGAATGGCAATCAACAATATGTAATTAGGAAAGAAAGTGGACTGATAAGGAAATCGTAGATTGAGTGTTTCCAACAGCTTCAAGGATATTCACGCATTCAAACCAGCCAGAAGTTTGCAACCTCTTTATACAACTAATCCATGTGAAATATTATACATGTATTACTTCATCCATAAGGGTTTCAGTGCTTGTGTTGGCTGAGATTTACACCTCTCATCATGAGTTTATGAAGACTTCCAATTCCATTGTGCAACCTTATGCTTCAGTGGGCAAGGGTTGGCCAAGAATCCACTTCATTGCCCATCAAATTTCTTTACTTTGGTCTTACAAGATCTTCACTTCCTCCCCACTTCTCCCAACTCTAGAACTGATGTTATATGTGCATGATAAATTCAAATCCTTTGAAGACGTGTGTATTCCTCAAAACTTATCTTTCCTTTCATGTGGATATATCTTTTCATGACCAAAATCTGGGAAACCTTTCTAAAAATCCTTACCACAATAATTTGAAAACAACAATCAAAATATGTCTGGATGTTTGAGATCAAATCATGAGTGTTACCTATTCCAGTTGTCAGGAAACAAAGTAGGCTTGAGTTTGAGTGTGGGTTTGTCTAATGGAATCTCACCTTTTGGGTAGCAAACGACTGTAGTTGTAACAATGATTGGTTTTTCCCTAACGAAGTGTGCTTGAGAGCCATTTGGTTGATCAATATCCCTGAGATTAAATCTCACTTAAGGTAGATCAAAATAAGGTTGAAACTTAATACTATGTTCCTTGAGGTGTATACTAGATGCGAAGTACACTTATTATTTTCCCCTATGATTGAAAAAAGACTTTAAGACTGGGAAAATGATAAATGCATCATAAAGTCCCAAGCATACCCTCTATCATAGAGCAACAAGCGCTTCAATGAATTATTCTCAATAAGCACCATCCTGAGTAAGGATATGAACAGTCGATGCAATTCCCTTAGCTTGGTTTCTGTCTTGTTCTACTTGCCAAGTATTCCTCAAAGGTACTCGTCCAACATCTTAGGATAACTTGTTGTCTAACTCTCAACGTCAGAGTAAATGTTTTTGAAACAAGTGAATTTTTCAATTGAACTTCTCAGAGAATTCATGCACATGGTTCCTTCGTGATTATGGAGGAAAACAAATATTAAGCCAAGCTTTTCATCAGAGAAAAAAAAAACATCAAATGAAAATAAGAAAAATTTGTTGAAAGGCAATTTAAACTAAAGTAACCATCATGGATTGAAAACTAGACTAATTAGTAGATGGTAGTCTTTATTGAAGCAATCAAAACAAATCAAAATCTATGCTATGCAACTGAGAAAGGAAGCAAACATCTAAATTATGAAAGCATAAAGTAAGTAAAAAAAAACTATGCTAGTCCTATTTCTAACCTACCCTACACTGGTTGAAAGAAGGCTAGGTGTAAGCATAGTGCCAGTGGAGCCATTCAAGTAACTCCAACCTTGTGTTTTCATATTGGTTGAAGGCCAATTGCGGGGGATGAAGCAGTGTGGGATGAAAGATAGGAATAATTGATTCAAGACAATCTCCATTCGGCAAGTTAAATTTAGTGGAATTATGATTCATAGTGCATGAAGCTATGTAAGATTCCTCCAACCATGACTCAATTATGTCATAGAACCTACAACTATCATCATCTGATTGTTAGGAGAAATTACAAAGTGAGTGAGGTACCTGGTGAGACTCACAAATGAAATTTTGGTGCAATGTCTTTTGTGTGAGAGTCTCAAAGTGGGTGGCATCGTTCAAACCAGGGTTCGAAGTAAGACAATGAGCATCTGACATAATTATCGATTGGAAATGGAGTACTTCATTATCGATGCAAACTTCCCTGGGTCCATATTTCACATACCACGCATGCTGAGAGGAGAGATGATGGCAGATTGTTTGAGGGAAACATTGAGAAAAATATGACTCCAAATATTCTCCTATGACATCAATGAAATCATGTGAAGAGTGTTGGAGGATTAAAACAGAATCCAAGGATGAGTGACACATGTTCCCCTGAGGATTAATGGGTAATTCTAGAGTATATTGAGATGATGATATGTTCCGGTTCGACTCAATGTTTCTTATGATGTGCATGGTGATGGGTTCTTCGTTTGCTGTGATTTCTTCATGAGGATCTGGGACATTGTTATGCTTTGCACACTTTGTATTTTATGTTGTTAACATCTGTGTGTCAATGTCATAAATTTCAGATTGTGTAGGACTGGTGAATGATAGGTTAGTGTCCAAATTCAATTTTGAAACGGGAAAGTAGTTATGGAAAATAGGATTATCAAAATCAAATTGTGATTTAGTATGTTCTAGAAATTTAGTTTGTGAAGGATTAAGTTTCAGAGATGGACTGCCATTAGGAATGAATGATTGATCAATCAGGGTTGAGCACTCTTCTTGGTCTGGTTTGTCATTCGATGTTTCATCATTAAAAAGGCAATGTGAAGAGTGTAATGCATGATAAATAGGTGGGTCTTCATGTGAGTTGTTGTTCCTGAGTTTATACTTTAAGGCTCTAAAGTATACTGTCAAGGCATCCGAAAAGGTAGAGAGAGTTAAGGGTAGAAAGGTCGGTCATACGAAGAAGGGCTATGGTTGGTTTCTTAATTGTCTCTGTCTAGCTTCCTAGTTTTCCTGGATACTAATATCCCTTTAAATTGCTACCCACGAACGTTCTAACTCAACCTGGTTGCTAGTTGTCTGTAAGATGGTGTTGAATAAATTTAAAGTGATACTTTTTTGGTCTGATAGGTTGGGTTCGATATTGGGTTTTCTTTTAACTGATACAGTCATGAGGGATAAAGACTGAAAAGATAAATTATTGTGTTTTCTTTTAGGGTTTTCTATTTCTGTTTCAAAATATGTAAGAAGAACTCCAAAACCTTGAATTAATAGTATGACGAAACTAAAGGTTGTTTCCGGTATCTGAGTTAAATTTTGAAAAGGGAATATGCATGAAATGAAAAGAAAACATAAAGTTGTTGAACAAGGTGAGGCATCAATTAAAGAGGAATCTCACTTTGTGACAGAAGAAGAAAATAGTTAGGAAAAACTCTTAATGAAGCATATGATATTGAAATCTAAAACATTTACAGGTCTTGTACCTGTTGATAGCCGATACATAGGAAACACTGTAAACGATTAAATTGCAAGAATAATTAATCACCACAGTAGAGGTTGTACTAAATTGCAGTTAAGCATTCATCAAAGAGATATATGAAAAATATGAGACAACAGAGAAGCACATAACTCAAACTTGACCATATCTGGAATCTTCAATCTGTATTTGTATTAATTCAAAAATATCTTCAAATTCTTCTTTACAATGTGCCCAGAAAAAGCCCTCTTTCAGTCTCATGAAATTATACTTATATAAGATCATCAATACATTGATGGTTGGTGATTTCCTAACTCTTAGGGGAAAACAGTTACAAAAATGCAAACCTCAACCGTTTGCATGATTATCTTTTATTTTTCTATCGTCTCGATAATATAAGATTTCAAAATGATACTTCATTGTTTTATTGAAGTGTCTCCTTCTTTCTGTAAGATTTAAACCTACGAAGTAAAGCAATGCATATAGATTCTTAAGCAATACAGAAATTAATCAATGGCTCATACACAGAGTACACAAAGATTTTATACCGGAAACCCTCAACCAGGAAAACCTTTCTTATTTTCATTATATTGAATTTCACCATTCGCCATACAATATATACAATGTTTTTAGGTATTCTGTAGATACCAAAACCCTAATCCCTTAATCCAAGATTAATTTACAAATCCTCTAAAAATAGGAAAAACCGCCCAATTTTTTTTTTCGGGGCACTGCCTCGGGCTACCGCCCATTGTCGAACACTGCGCGTAACTAGGGGGGGCATACCTGCCGCCCCCTGGGACCCCACTAGGAAAGCGCCTGGTGCACACGACAGGGCTCTAGGTGAAGGGATCTTCATATGCAGTTGTCGTATCTGACGCACCCACATACACACACATGCAAAGAATATAACACATACCCAACACTTTTGACCCAATACATTCAATACATTTTTCAAGAAAGTGTACAAAATTTATGTGAGGCTCTGGAGAATCCTTTTCTTCGAATAGATAAAATTTTCTCTGAATTTTTGGAAGCCAGTCTTCATTCCCCTTACCAGCAAACTTAATTGATTGCAATTTTAAGTTTGGCTTCACCAACCACCTATCTATTAGGGTAACATCAATTTCCTTTAATTGTGAAATTTCCATCTGAATTTCGTTCAAACCCTCTTTGAAATTCAACTGGAATCTTACAATGTTTATCTGTCCTAATTTCCCACCACAATTATCTCTTCCAATACCTAATGATCCCTTGTCCAACAAATCTAAGATTTCTTCGCAATCATCTTTGATTTCTTTGGTTATTTTCTTGTTTTCTGCTATGTTAGTTTCCCATACTTTGAGCATGATATCGCCTCTGATCTTCTCTGCGACAGATAGCTTTGGAGTTTTCGATACCTGCTCGTTTTCTGAACATACAACTGCCCTTTGGAAAGTGGCCCTTGCTTCTTTAGCTTATTTTTCTTTAAAAATAATATTATCAAAAGAATTGCTTACTTCTTGAAAATAATTCTGAATAATATCTACTTTGGAGATTAATATATGTTGCTCAACTTCTATCTTCGTATGTACTTCCAGTGACAGGGTTGTTAGGACCACATATTGTACCTTTTTGCCTATACTTTTTGCCATTATTATACCCTTGATCACCTACATTTGAACCTATACTATCACTTTGTCTGATCATCTCAAAGGTATACAACGTCCTTTCTCATTATTATATGCTTAATCTGTTTTGCATGATATTTTACATTACTTTTTCACTTAACCAATGGTTAGAAGTGCAGAAGTGTCTATATCTGCAGAATAGCATTTGAGGCCGGTGCTGAAACACAGAACTGTCCAAAGTCGCTGTTGAACTGATGCTGAAACACGGAGCTACTACACAGTCCAAGGATGCATATGCTGAAACACGGAGTAGCTACATAGCTCGAGGATGTAGATGCCGAAACACGGAGTTGTCACTCATTTCAGAAGTGCAGATGCTGAAACACAGAAGAGACCGCCACGATGCTGAGACACGAGACCTGACAGTTAGCAGTCAAGGCCGACACAG
>JASDQU010011561.1:211417-232317 GCA_032191745.1 Picea mariana | reverse complement strand
CTCATAAACTCAATTGCAATTCGAATTTACCTACAATAGGACACAAATATCAAATTAGAAGGATATTTTAGTAACAAAATACAAAAAAAATGATCCTACAGACTTAGCTATAGAATCATCTGATTCTGTAGCTAGTCAAAAATAGCATACATAATCAAATAACAATCAAATAAAATCAAATCTAATCATCTTTTGATAATTCTCAAAAACGAATTACTAATAATTCAAGTGAGATTATCATTTAGATTAAACCATATCAAAATAAATGCAATCAAAACAGAGTAAGGAGTGCTATGTTTTTAGTCACCATAAAACATGGTCAAACTTTGACAAGCCTGTTTCGAATTAGATGAAATTAAGCAGTGAATCAAACCATATGAGATACGATATAATCGTAATCAACACAACCATGATCGAACAGAATCGTATACAAGATATGATATGCCATAACATAACTGTAATCGATATCATTGAACACAACATATATGTTACAGTTGTAACAAATTACATAGATTTCATGTTGTTTCAATCAATAGTAAAGATAGGCAGGCTGTAGATTATGCATAAGATTCATTCTGTTGTAATCAAGTATGGAAAGGCTGTTATGATATACTCAAAATGAAACATGCGTAACAATATTGACCAAAAATCACCATCGATTTTAATTGCTGGGTGTAACACAGTCAAAATCGAACAACATTAATAACCATAACCTGTGCAGCAATCAAATAAAATCGGGTCTGGGCCAATTATAGAACAATTCATCATCCTGGGCATGATCGTTTTGTTTTACAAATCCATTCGTAACCGAATATCCATCGTTATTCCAATTTAAAAGATAACAGGATCGATTTAATCAACGGGCCACAGTGAATTGACTGGCTGGTCTTCACATGACTGTTACGATTTGTATCAATTCACGTTTTGGTAAATATAAAACAAAACCCTTTTTTAAACATGATCCAAATCGTATCTGGGTTGATCAAAGTCATATAAAATTGTAACAGACAACCATCGTTTATGTGCATCATAACCAATTCGAATTAAAACATAGATCGTGTTTCTAAATTTGAAATGCAAAACAACTTGCCTATAATAGATGCAACAGAGAATTCAATCGCAACTAATTTAAAACAATCAAATCTAGAATATGATTACTAGAATCAAAACCAAATCCAACTAAAACTCAAACGATAACAAAATTCGATATACCAAAACAAATCATATACAGTAGTGCATGTTTATGTGACAGAGCAGGTCAATGATGTACACAGAGTTTATGAATGCGCCATATAAATGGGTGAAAGTTATACCAGCGCGGCTGCTGAGGCTATGTCAATTTCGAATTGACAATTGCTGTAGCTGACTCGACATTCTTGAACAGAATTGAACCAGTAGTTCACTGCTTCTTGTCAGTGGGTTTCCCTTTGACATTATGACCGGTGAGTTTTGCCACTTGGTCTTCCAAAGCATGGATTCTGGATTGCAACATCGACACGTCTAGGTAGTATCTCTCCAACCATAAACCACACTGATCGCATGGTGGAACAACTGGTTGAGCAGAAGAGGGTTTTGATGAGTCACCGAGGGTTCCATGAGGTAGTTCAATGCCAGGAAAATTAGGATCATCCCGCAGACAAGGTGGTAAATTCTTGACAAAGTCACACGAAGGTTTGTCACACAAGCCTTATGAGTAAGGATATTCGTTTGCGAGAAAACGTTCAATCTCTGAATCAGAATCTTCACTAACCATGATAGGATCAGGGTTGGCAGGAGTTCTAGGTTTATTTCTCGCCATGCGAGAGATTAACCTAGCGTTTTTCTTGCCTTTAGAATTAGCACCAGTTTTAGTTTTAAGCTCTTTGGCTGCGGGTTTAGCAATTTCAACCTATTTGGTCACAGACACGGGCAAGTTCATCGGTGGGTCGGGTAGAGGTTTGGGTAGCAAAACGCTGTAAGGCACAAGGGGGGATAGGTTTGCTTTCGCTCACCACAGGTTTATCAACTTGTGGTGGGTTTGAGTCTTCAAAGCCATTACGACTGAGAAAATCACCCCAACAGTCATGATGTAACCCCAACTCATAAACTATAATTATTTTAATCAACCCCAAATGGAAGAGACTGGTATCGGCTTGGCTGCGTTTATACCTTTTAGCCATCTTAAACAAACTCCTATGCAGATGGTGAGGCATATTGAGGTCGTAGCCTATAAAAACCATCAATAGATGAAGGTGAAACAAGAACACGAACCCATACCTTCCCTCGCAAGTAATGAATTGCTTGATTATCATTAGCAGATCATGCCAGCGCTGTTTCAACATTTTTGCAGGTAAACCTTTGTCGCAGGAGTTCACCATTCGGGATTGGAAGAGCAATGTCCATGGGACATCTTCCACCTTGCAACTCTTCGACCACTTCTGTCCCGTAGCAGGCAGACTGGTTGCCGAGCTAAGAAATTGCTCATTAATTTCAAGTTGCACATCCCCAATTTTGGCTCGGCAGCCATCGAATGATAACGCAAATTGCCGAGCCACGATAGGGTTATAACCATCAAATTTTCTTATAAACAGGAGCCATCCACAATCTTCCAGGTCGCTGTAAGCGCCATCGAACATCAGTAGTGCCTAGTCACCATTGGGCTCAGCCCTTACGACCGGAGCCATGGCTTGTGGGCATGGTAGGGTTTGGTTTGAACAATACAAAATGCAGGAGCAAAAAACGATATGGCTTAACAGCTGCAAACTCCCAAGGGGAATGAATAATTGTAATGCGTGCGAAGGTGGTGGGATTATCACCGCCATGCAGTGTATTAATGGCTGAGTACAGTGCTGTTCCATCAGTAATCATAACGTTTAAAACATATTAATCGGCCAACCCAAATCGGTGAATAACCAGATCAACGTGCCATTAATCAAATGTAAAACCAAAACCATATGTTATATTCATGTGCCAAGTGTATAGTTCAATCCAACATGAAATCCAAAAGTTTTACCAATGCGCCAGGTGTAAAATATTGTCACTCAAATATGAAATCAAATTGATATGTGACCCATGCTTTTTTTTTTAGCATAATAAGAGTTTATAAACATTGCAACTAATGACTTTATGAAATCGATAAGTTAAGAAGTTTTGATAGAAAGGATCACATTATATAAAACAAGATCAACCATGACCCTTATCAAATCAAGTATAACCCATAATTTAACATGTTCAATGCCTTACCACCGAAATCGAATTGCGCAATCAAAGCAAATGGACATAGTTTGAAAGTCATTCCAGCCATTTAATAGCAGACCAAAGGTAAGTACCAATCAGGATATCAAATAAGCGGATCATGTTAGTCCAAATAACAATGGAGGAGTTTTCACGCTTTCAGTCGTGAAAACTAAATCGAAATCAATTTGCAAATGTCGCTTGAAAATGAAAATATCATTTGATTGCAAAAAATGCGACAAAAATTTGAAGTTCAAGAGACATAGGTGTAGGCAACTTTTTAGGAAAATTAAAAAAAAAATTGAATTGGCTGCCAACACATCCTTAATGACTGATTCAAGTTGGAAATATTGTTTTCATTGATGTTAAAGATAGGGGGAGCCTATAGATGTCCAATAAAAATACTACAAGCCTACATATGTCAAAGACATATATTGCAAGATGGAGATTGTTGAAAGTATTACTTTTGAAGTGTTTTTGTCTAGTTTGGATACCCTATATTTGAAGGGATTTTTACCCTAGATACATAGCTCAAATGAGAGCACAAGTTATATGGCTGGAAATATTATTCCGAGACCTTTCCAACGGTATATGTAATTCCCTCCAACTTTTTGGATATTTGGTGTTGTCATTGATGTCAAAAGGCGGTAAATATGGTCAACATGATTAATATGGTACTGAGACAGAATATTGGATAGAGTGTTATGATGTTTCCATCGAGGGTAACATGGTCTATAACTCTGTCCATATTGAGAGCTTGATTAAGGTCCATATATTCATATTAGTGTCCCAACAAAATTTTATGTTGAAATGTGTTATTGGCATCCAATAACAAAAGAAGCAATTGAACAAACAAAGAGGGTAAATGTCTAATCCAATATGGATCCATACAAGTCACAGGTGAAGGAATAAATAAGACAAGGTTTATTTCCCAACAAAAGTATATGGTTCATTCTTGAAGATATCATGAAAAAACTCTACAGTAGAATTATGTCTAGTGTTATGCCTATGTCTTTACCATCTACTGAAATAGTGAATACAACTTTGGCACAAATTGCTTCCTCATATCATTGTTTTATTGCTATTATAACATCAACCACAAGGTTTAATAACTTGATCTGTGACTGGATTCATATCATATCTCAAACCGATTCAATTTATACTATATTAAATCTATTACTTCATCACCACCTACTCTAAAGACTCAATAATAAGGGTCAAATCATAAGGAGGAACAATCAGACTGGTGCTCAAAATATAATTTACCTACAACCATTATTGTCGAAACAAATAATATATGAGTTTACTCCCAGATCAAATAAAAAATGTGGGAAAGTGGTAATTTAATTATCATTTGACCATCCTAAGTTCACTGGACCTACATCATTAGATCATTGTCTCAAGATGAACTAAATAAAGGCCCAAGATCTCAGGGCGTATAAGAATTTCTATGAGGATTAATGCCTCCAAGAAAGTAAGGTAAAAACATTGATAGAAATGGAATAATGAACAACGATGATAGTTGAATCCAAAAGGAAGCATGATCGAATGACTTAAATAAAATTCACATTTGAAAAAAGAACGAATATTATTTACGATGTTCGAACCCGAAGCCTCAACTCAAATCCACCTTAGTTTTTGTCACCTCCACCGACGATTGGATCAGACGATCCACAACTAATTCACGTTTTGTGATTATTTAATAGAGTCAACATAAACACAAACATGAGAATGGACACCAATCGTCCACTCAACGGTTTATTAAAACACAACCGTTGATTTGGTTAAACGTCCAAATAAGCTATGTTCGTGTTTTCTCTCGGTCACAGACCAAGGTTATATGGGAAATATGAAGCAACGATGGGTTTAAGTACTGGGTTACCACCTCGTCATAGTGTATGGTCACTTGAAGTGCCTATGGGCTAGATAATCAAACAGGCCTTGTGTCTTTCTTATATAGCTACCAGTCACATCGGTTGGTCCTATGAGAAAAGGGGCCACAAGAGTAGAACCTACCCAATGTTAGGTACAAGATAGGGATCATAAAGAAACTTAAAGCTTGAATTTAATCTATTGAAGCATCAAAGACATAGTGGTAGTGTAGGATCGAATTAAAAAAGTCAATCCATATATGTGATTGACTCATAAGGTTGAAAATCCCTACAAAGGCAAATGGGGTTTTAAACTGTAAATCAAATAGCTTTTATAAAGATTGTATGAATTATAATAACAAAGGAGGAAAGGTTTTTTCTTAATTAAAATGACAGATTATTGTTATTTTATTGAATAAAATGAAAAGGCACAATGGTTCATAAACCATTTACAAAGATACACAATGATTTAATATCATACACCTATTGGAAGACTATATATACATAGAAGTATATTGGAAAAATAAGTGTTTGTGTGGTCTAATTAAGAAGATATAAAACACAGATAGAGTCCAAGGAAGAGCCTGAAACATTCACATGAAGTGAGGGTGGAAGGGAGGAGAAATGGAGGATTGGAGTCCTCTACAGGCTAAAGCCTGAAATGGGGAGTTGTAGCTTCCTCAAGTTGGTGCTTGAAAAACACAGGATTGGAGTCCTTTACAGGTTGGAGCCTGATATATAGGGAGTTGGTGCTTGGAAAACAAGGGATTCATGTCTCCTCTAGTCTGTGCTCAAAATAAGAGAGATTGGTGTCTCTTGCAAACTAAAAACTTGTAACTGAAATATAATTTTAGTTTTCTGTACATTCTTGTTGATAAATTGTATGGTTCATAAATTACAAATTAAAGAATTAATTTAATTTGTGAAAAAGAATCAATATTGATTCACTCCCCCCTCTCATTATTGAATAAAATTCCAACATTTGGTATAAGAGTAGGTTCCTTCACCACAGTATAACCAATTGAAGGAAGATTATGAGAAATCCAATGGATCAACAAGAAGGAATGTCCTCCAACAAAGCACCATTGTTCAGAGGAAATGATTATTCATTTTGGAGTATAAGGATGAAAAGTTATCTGATGGATCTTGGTTGTGATGTATGGCTATATGTGGTAAATGGTTACACTGCACCAACTATTTCACCTTCATATGTTGTTGCAAAGAAACTCTACAATTATAATTCAAGGAGTGTTAATGCAATTCTGGGTGGATTAGCAGATCCTATATTTGTAAAAGTGATGCACTGTAAATCAACAAAATAAATATAGGAAAAACTTAAAGTCATCTATGAAGAATATGACAAAGTCAAGAAATCCAAAATTCAAACATACATAGAGCAGTTTGAAAGTCTAAAGATGAAAGAGGAAGAAAACATTGCAAAATATTTTCAAAGAGTGGATGAGAGAATCAATTCAATCAGAGCACTAGGAGAAGAATTAAAGACAAAATTCTTGTCCAAAAGGTGTTGATATCATTACCAATGAAATATGATGCCAAGGTATCTACCTTTGAATATCGAGAAGACCTTGACAAACTTACAATGGATGAACTTCATGGGATTCTTATAGCCTATGAAATGAGAACTAGGCAAGAAAAATCATCAAAAATAGAAACAACCTTCAAAGCATTAAAAGCAACAAAGAACCATGAGCATGCACCAAATAAAAATCACTTAGAAAAATAAGATGAAGAAGAGACCAATTTTATAAGGAAACTCCAGAAAGGGTTTGGGAAATATAAAGGGAAGCTACCCTTCAAGTGCTTCAACTATGAAAAAGTTGGGCATTTTTCCTCAAAATGTCCCTATCCCAAGTAGATGGATAGTGATGATGAAGATACTTATAACCATAAAGAACTTAAGAAGAGAAAAATTGGAAACAAGAAGAAATTATATAAGAAAAAGAAAAACTTCTACTCCAAAGAAGACAATAGTTCATCTGACATGAGTGAAGATGAAGAGACACAACTTTTATTTATGGACATAGAAACTCAAAATAAAGATGCTGATGACAATGAAGAAAACTCTGAAGTTGAAGGAGAAGTATATTTTGAAGGAGAACTTGTTAGTGCTCTTGAAGAACTGAGAAAATATAAAAAGAAGAACAAATCATTATGAGAACAACTATTAGAATATGAAGGAAAACAAAAGTAAGTTTCAATAACCATCAAGGCATCAAAACAAGTCATTATTGATTTAAAGAATCAACTCTAGGAAGATAAAATAATTGAAGAGGTATTAAGTAAACAACTCAATGAAAAGAAACTAGACTGTGAAAAGCTAGAGGATGAAATTGTTTTTCTAAAAAGAGAACTTGAGAAAGGAAACAACTAATTAAGATTTGAAAACAGTTCAAGAATCTTGGATGATATTCTTAAAAGTCAAACATCATCAAGAAATAAGTCAGGATTGGGTTATGATCAAAATAAGTCTAACAAAGGATCTAAATCTACATCTCAACAAACTGATAAAAATCCAAAAAGTTATGCAACTGCCCTTCAAATCTCTTTCAAAAAGGAAGAAAGAAAAATAAAGATTGATTTTAATCAACATAAATCTACTCTATATTCAAAAGAAAATGAATATAGAAAGAATACATCTACAATAATAACTCCCCCCAAAAGGTATAAGCATCTCTTCTTGGCTATTATTTCTCTTGCAATAATTTTGGGCATAAAGAATTACATTGTAGAGATTATGGACGATGCGATCATAAAAATGTTCAAATATATGGTTATAAGAACAACAAGAATAATAGTAATCAAGAGAAAAAAAAACTATAATTCATTCTCTCCACTGCAAAATTACAATGTTGAATGCCACAAATGCAACAATTATGGTCACAAATCTAGTGACTATATACTACCAAAGCATCCCATAAAAACTTCCAAAATTCAATAACAAAAGCATAAGAAGACTGTTGATGTTTGTACAACATCGGGAATACAATATTTTAGATTAACAAATAATAATATAATTATTAATTATTAAATAATATGCATAATAAGTAATAATAATAATAATAAATAGTTATTTTATATCCAAGGGACGCATCCTTTCATGGATGGTCACCATATGTTCTCTACATATGGAACACTCAGCATTGTAATAAAACACATCAATCATATCTCATATCATATGAAGAAAAACAACATGGTATCAGATTAGGACTGGGATTGACTCCCTCACAGGACGACCTAGGAAAATCAGAGAGAAAGTGTAGGAGACAAATGACTAGAATCCAAAGGAGTCCTTGTGTGATCATATTCAATGTTGAATTGAAGAACATGAGCCACAAATTCCACGTAATATAAATAAAAAAGTGATCCATGACCTCCACCTAATATATATAACAGAAAAAAAGGCATATTAAAACCTTCCATGAAGGATAAACATAATATATTCTTTAGATTTCAAACTCACTTTTAAGTTGTTCAAAATAATTAAGGTTGAAAGGCTGCTAGCTTTCCAAGATCTTGTACAACCTCTATAACAAGTTCTACCCTAGAAGCTATCTCAATGAGGATGAATGCAAGGATGGAAATGAAAGTGCCTTCACAAGTTATACAGAATGTGTGTTTCTGGATATGGAAAGACGTCAACCACTGATTGTTGTAAAATAATCCTTTCTGTTAGCACTAAGAGTCACCCTCAGATTGAAAGAGGATAAGCCCAGTACCCATCATAATGTTTATGGATTAAAAGGGTGTGAGTGGGTGAGTCAGCAAGAATTTAAGGAAAGGAAAAACAACAGATATCACTGTAGATCAATGATGGGCCATTGGGCTATGGAGTCATAAACAATCTTCTCAATGAAGGCATTTAATCTCCCTATCAGATAAAGGATTTAAGTGGTGGTGGGAAGGAGAAAGGCAGAAAGTGTCTGAATGATAAACCATAAAAAAATGGGCAAGATGATAACATATCCTCTACCGCCTCAGGAATCCAGAAATTAGGGGGTTTACAATGATCAAAACAAGAAGAAAAACATAGGATGTCTACTGAACCATGAAATATGGGCATGGTAGAAACATATCCTCCATCGCCTCAGGAATACATAAATCAAAGAGCTTACATTCAGACATGAGCGAGAAACATAAACGTTTGTTGAACCATGAAATATGGGCATGATGACAACAAATCCTCCATCGCCTCAGGGATCCAAAGATAAGAGAGATTACATTCAGACAAGAATGAGAAACAAAAACATCTGCTAAACCATGAAATATGGGCATGACGGAAACAGATCCTCCATCGCCTTAGGAATCCATAAATAAGAGAGATTACATTCAAATAGGAACAAGAAACACAAACATCTTTTGAACCATGAAATATGGGCATGACGACAACATATCCTCCATCGCCTCAAGAATCCATAAATCAAAATGATTACATCCAAACAAGAAAGAGAAACAGAAAATGAAAACTAAGAAGATGGTATGATATAACAACTTAAAGGGATCTTCATTAACATAACAATTTACAATCCATGCCCTTAGGTTCACAACAAAAATATAGTCATAACAGCTCTCAAATCTCCCCCCGATCTAGGCCAAAACTCCCCCCTTTACAAAATCTAAATTAATCTCTTTTATACTCAGATCAATGCCTGACTCTCAGGAGTGTGATCCGATCACTACATTTAAAGATTTTCTTGGAGCAGTCTTCTGTTAGACTATGCATGTATCCCTATGTCAGACATGAGCTTAGATTGACATGGGTCTGTAGGAAAATCTATCCACAGGGGCACCACAGGCCGACAATTTAGTCCCCATGACCGGGCCTTCAATGCCTTCCATTTATGGAGTGAGCTGAGGTTTCAACCACTAGCTCTATTTTCATTAACTACCTCCTCTCGGGATCGTAATGAGATTTAAAGCTCAGGGGGTGGCCACGTGCTACTCTCGGATAGGATTCCATATAAACATGTGATTGCGGGGTTGATCAAAAGTGGTATGGGTTCAGACTGCTTTTGGGCCCGCAATCCACCACCTTTTGCCATGTAGCACTTTCGCCCTACCATGGTTTCAATTGCGGGACCACTCAAGAAAATTATTGCATGAGTATGTTGCATCCCCACAATGGACCATGGTCGTCGATCTCATGATCTTGGAGAAGGATTTATGATCAATGGCTCAAATATTCCCTCTTATGATCAATGGATTAGATCTTCCCTTTTCGAATCGATGACTGAGACCTACTTTGTGACTCGGGATTCAGACTTTTCAAAACTCAAACCTCCTCTGCCTTCTATCGCTTATATCTGGTGCTAAATATCTGATGATGCATAGACCCCCTAAGATTGACGGCTGGGATCTTTTCGGGTCTTCGGACTCCAGGAAAAACAAAACTCAAACTTCATTTTCCGACTGGAAAACCTTCCGGAGCTAAGAATCTGACGATGCGTGGCCCTTTCTGATCAATGAATGCAATCTTTCATGGTTCAAAAGACATTTATGTTTCTTGTTCTTGTCTAAATGTAATCTCTCTGATTTATAGATTCCTAAGGTGATGGAGGATATACTATTGTCATGCCCATATTTCATGGTTGAACAAACATTTCTCTTTCTAGTTCTTGTTCTAATGTAATCTATCTGATTTATGGATCCCTGAGGCGATGGAGGATATGTTGCCATCATGCCCATATTTCATGGTTCAACAAACGTTTTTGTTTCTCATTCCTGTCTAAATGTAAGCTCTCTGATTTATGGATTCCTAAGGTGATGGAGGATATGCTGTTGTCATGCCCATCTTTCATGGTTCAGCAAACGTCCTATGTTTTTATTCTTGTCTGGATAATTGTAAACCTCTTGATTTCTGGATTCCTGAGGCAATAGAGAATCTGCTGTCATCTTGCCCACTTTTTATGGTTTATCATTCATACACTTTCTTCCTTTTTCCTTCCCACCACCACTTAAATCCTTTGTCTGATAGGGATCTTAAATGCCTTCATTGAGCAGGCTCTTTATGACTCCATAACCCAATGGCCCATCACTGATCTGCAGTGATCTTTGTTGTCTTTCCTTTCCTTAAAGTCTCGCTGACTCACCCACTCACACCCTTTTAATCCAAAAACATTATGATGGGTACTGGGCTTATCCTCTTATAATATGAGGGTGACTCTCAATGCTAACATTCATGGTGCCGTTGCCGGGGAATGAATTGAAGACATTTCCCTAGGATAGAATGACAAAGAGCTTCTGATTCCGAAGGTGCATCAGATATCAGAACCATTGAAGATTGTAGTTTGCACCCGGTGACTCCACAATCAAAGACTCCACTGGGGAGGACCCTATTGACAGAAATGTGACCATACTGAAGGGGAAGACCAGGTATCAGTTTATGAGATTTCTTCATGAAATCATGTTTTTCTTTATCAACTCATTCATCTCTTTATCCTCTGCTTTGTCTATTTAGATGATAATAAACCTTCCTTTATTTATCCATCCTTGGAAGAATAAGACATGCCCTCTTCTTGTGTTGTAGATGCTGATCTTGTGTCTTCACCTCATCCTATTCATAAAAGTGAGATTTATATTGGATATCCTTGTGAAATTGATCACCCTTGTAGCCTTGAGGGGGTTGAAAATGATTCAAAGCCTTCTCAGATCTCATTGCCTTTCGTTATTACTGCTGAGCCTGTCCATCTTCTTGTTAAACCTCATTTTCAGCCCACCAGTTTCAAGCTAAGATTAGAGACAAGATGTTTAAACCTTTAAGGCTGCCACTTGACCTTCATCCTTATCCTCTTTATTCCTTTGAATATCTTCCTTGTTTTTCTGGGAAGGATCATGTTACAACTGAGAGGCACTTGGAGGCCTTTGAGAAATTTGTTGATCAGTTTGAGATTGTTCATGAGGATGTTACCATGAGGTTTTTCTCACATTCTTTGACTGGAGATGTTAATGTGTGGTTTAAATGTTTGGGAGTCGGTTCTATTGGTTCTTGGATCGAGCTATGCAAAGATTTTTTAAAGTGTTGGGGTGAGAGAAAGTCCCTTGATCAATACTGGTTTGAGTTTAATGACTTGAGGAGAGGGGAAGAGGAAGCCTTGGATGTATTCAAAATGAGGTTTTATAGTGTTTATCATAGTATTCCTATGGAGATCAGACCCACAGAGACTGCTGCCATGGTGTACTATGTCATGGCTCAACATTCATAGCTTGTCCTTATTTTGAGAGAAAGGAAATATTCATCTTTAAGAAACTTATTTGAATATGCTGAAGAGGTTGAAGAGAACATCAAGGCTAGCAAGGGAGTTCGTACACAAGAATATCATGAAAAATTGCATGTACATAAGCAAGAAGACTGTCAGTATGTTTCAGATTCTGAGCAAGAAGACTATCAGTATGTTTCAAATTTCGAGCAAGAAGACAATGTGTATAATTCAGATCTAGAACAACAACAAGGAGGTAGGTGATTCACATTTGGAATCAGATTCTTCAATAGTTACAGATTTTTCTATGGGCAGGGATGCATATCAATCTTATGATAAGTTTTCAGAATATTTTGAGCATGAAGTAGTGGTTGATTGCATAGATAACTATATGTTCTTGGATGGTCATAGTTGTGATGCTTTAAATCCTGCCATACCATTATCTTATGATCATTATTATGAAGGAGATATTGCAATTGTTGGTGATCAAGAGTTGGTTTTGAAAGAATAGGGAGGTCATTTATTTGCAAGCAAAGAGGCATTTACAGAGGAGCAACTTGGTCCTCTAAAGAAGCCTGAATTTTATCACGTTATTCATGATCCTGTGGCCATATACATGGAGTCGTATGTTTCAGATTTTCTGAAATTTTCAAATGGCATTATTTCACCGATACTCACATGTGAGTATGGTTTCATGAAATATTTCCAAGACCAAACTATAGATCCTTTTCCTTTATTCATTAAGGAAAAGAATTGGGTGGAAATCAGCCATCTTGAACCCGCAGAAGACACAAAGAAACATGTAAAGGAGGAGCTAAGTGGGCAGTTTTTCTCTTGTCCATAACCTGTAAACGAGAAAATATCACTTGGTATTAGCCAACCTACATCATTTCCCCACCAACTTGTACACTTTGAGAACATCAAACAATGAGTGAGCCATAATGAAGGACAAGAATTAATTTCTTTCTAGTTGAGCTCCCCTGATTATAAATTTTGTGACCCTGTGGGGCTATATATGGAGTTGCATTTTCCAAAAGCATTGGAGCTTGCAGAATTAGTCGCCTTATCATCATTTGGGGGTATGGTCAGTGTTCCAAGCCATGTTCTCATTCTACTATCATACCTCCCTAGTTGTTTGTGGATCATCTGCAGTAAAGAGAAGAATTATATTACCAGGCAGTCTGGGTGGCTATGGTGGAAGTTTGCTTTCACCTAGCGCCTTGAAAAAAGTCAGTTAGCCTAGGATTGTATATAAATAAGCTCCTTTTGGAGCCCATGTGTTTTTTTTAAT
Organism: Picea mariana; assembly: GCA_032191745.1. Classification (NCBI taxonomy): domain Eukaryota; kingdom Viridiplantae; phylum Streptophyta; class Pinopsida; order Pinales; family Pinaceae; genus Picea; species Picea mariana. The sequence goes on along the minus strand of JASDQU010011561.1, from coordinate 218,728 downwards.
TTTTTAGTAGAATAGTGTACATATTTCCCTATTTTCTTCGATGAAAGTTTTGAGCTAGATTCATAGCCCAACAACTAAGGCACTGGAACTGTGCATTATTGGCAGCTCACAGGGAGCATGCCATCCCTTGTGGAGCCAAATTTTATCATAGAAGACTGTCTAAGGGTTGCAAGGTGACCCAGTCCTTTTCTTGCCTAGGTATCATCCTTGAGATCAAAACATAGCTTTCAGAATAGTCTATTTCAGGTTTGAAGCGCAACATGCAGAGCAACTCATTTCAGGCTTAAAATACAAACATGTGGGCCCAGTTTTCAATGGTGTAAATCCCCTATGAAGTTTCGATTAGCGGCTCCTGGGTATCTGGAAATGTAGAGTTGCATGAAGTATAGCACCAGAGCAAAGGGTCTGAAGTCTTGAAGCCCCGAAGTAAGTATGAGTCGTTGATCTCGAGGGGGACAAGTGGAAATCGATCTAGGTGTTCGGGGAAATGAGCTTCAAGAGTTTTGAAATGAGAAACGCGCCAAGTTCCTGAAGAGGCGAAGCCCAAATTCCAAAAATAAATTTTGAACCATCCAAGCCAGGAGAACATGTGGAGGCAGATCCCTCACTTAAGGATTCAATGCTCCGAAAGATTGTGGAAGTCAAGTATTCAAAAATCCCAAAGTGCCGAAGGCCCAAAGTCCCGAAGGACCGAATCCTGAAGTGTCGAAGTGTCGAAGTGACGAAGTGTCAAAGCCCAAAGTCCCAAAGTGTCGAAGGCCCAAAGGCCCGAAGTTCTGAATTAATTCTCAGTCATTCAATTCAAGTGGACACGTGTCGTCAAATACTTAACTCTGGATGTTTTACTTCAAGGGAAAAATAAGTTTGAGTTTTGATTTTCCTGGAGACTTGAAGGAGATAACAACCATTTATCAGCAAGGGCCATGCGTTGTCAGATCCTTAGCTCCGGAAGATTTTCCAGGGGGAAAATGAAGTTTGAGTTTTGTTTTTCCCGAAGTCAGGAGACTTGAAAATATCCCAGCCATCGATCTCAGGGGGGGATACATGTCACCATATCTTTATCTCTGGATAAAAGTAATAGAAGGCAGAGGAGGTTTGAGGTTTGAAAAGTTCAAAGCCCGAGTTGTAAAGTAGGTCTCGGTCATCGATTTGAAAAAGGAAGATCTGATCCATTGATCTAAAGAGGGAAGATTTGAGACGGTGATCGTAAATCCTTGTCCAAGATCACAAGATCGATGACCACGGTCCATTGTGGGGACGCAACATACTCAGGCGATAATTTTCTTAAGTGGTCTCGCAATTGAAACCATGGTAGGGAGAAAGTGCTACGTGGAAAAAGGTGGTGGATTGCGGGCCCAAAAGTGGTTTGAATCCATACCAATTTCGAGTAGCCCTGAAATCACATGTTTATATAACATCCTATCCAAGAGCACCATGTGGCTAGCCCTTGAGCATTTAATCTCATTGATTCCTCGAGAAAAGGAAGTTAATGAAAATAGAGCCAGTAGTTGAAACCTCGGCTCAATACATAAATGGAAGGCATGGAAGGTCCGACCATGGGGACTGAATCGTCAGCCCATGGTACCCCTGTGGGAAGATTTCTCTACAAAATCCATGCCGATATGAGCTCGCTTATGACAGAGGGATACATGCACAGTCCGACAGAAGATTTCCCAGAAACAATGATTTGAATGTACTGATCCGATCACACTCCTAGTAGTGGTGAATTGTTCTAAGTATAAATAAGTAGTTTTGATATTTTGTTAAGGTCGTCAACTAGTTGAGAAAAACTCCCTATTTCGTAATGTTTTGACCCCATAACTGTTCTCTAGTTATGTATTAAATTTGAGACTTTCATGTTAGTAGAAGTCAACTTCTTTTCATCTCTATATAAAAACTGTGCTAAAACACTCGGGCATGGAGGATCCAGTCGAGGGTTGTTATGTTGTTGTAATGTAGGTTTGATTACAATGGTATCGTTACCATTTTTAGTTATATCCCTTATTATATTTATACCTCTTACACTGAATGGCTCAGGCATGGAGGATCTAGTCGAGTTGTTGTAGCTTCATTATGATGTAGGTTTGATCACTGTGTTGTTGTGACTGTGTTGTTTGGACATATTTCAGTGTTTGAAGCTCGGGATCAAGAGTGATCTTGAGTCTGAGTTTTTCTTCTCCAAGTTGCTTGAAATCCTTATGCTCATAGCAATATTGTTCACCTTTATTACTAAGTCTTCCTTCTGTTCACACTTAAGAACAATTCACTGACTAAAGTTAATGGGGCCCTCACTTCCCTGTGCATTTCTTGTCCATTTCTGTGTTGAAAATAATTCATATATTTAGTTTTGTCCATTGATCTCCACTCATATAAAACCAACATCCACCAAAAACTCTGATGGGTACTGGGATTATCCTCCCGCAATCTGAGGGTGACTCTCAGTGCTAACACTTTTCACTAGAAATATCATGTCCTTTAATAGAAGAACACAATTATTTTATTGTTCCAGAAAATATTTTGGAGTTGGATTTGTGTTTATCTTCATAACAATTGCTAGTATCTTTGATTATCAATATCGGTGGATCAGTTGAATTTTCTTTCATTTGAGAGGACTGTAGAGCGGAATTTACTGTATCAAGGTTATTGGTTTCTGGAATAGCATTTATTTTAGAGGATTGTATTCTAGCCGAGTTGATTGCACTGATATTTTTGGCTTCTGTAATAGAATGGGATTGATCAGGATAGTAGAATGGATGGATAACGTTGAATAGTTTGGGCTGGTATCGCAATGCCATATTGATTTCTTCAACTGCATCACACAAAATCTCCATTAGATATTGTAAGGACAATAATTTCTTCATTCATCTTATGGTCTTTGACAACTGTCTCAGTACTTGGGAAAATTCTGCACCAACCTTGGTGCATAGATACTTGAATTATGCTCTATTAAGATGACGTGCTTGTTGAATTCACTCCAATATTGAGCTAGGAGAACCTGTGGTTGAATATATTTTTGAACTAGATTGTCTAAACACTGAGTGTTATGCATGACTTCCAAATACCTATGCTGTGGCTGGATCAAATTGTACAAGTTCCGTGGTTGTAAAAATGATTGTGGGTGATGAAGGTTTCCATATGGAGACCAGTGGAGGAAAACATTACACAACTATTTGGTGAGGAGTGATCAAGATGGACATGATAAGAAGTGAAAAACCCTCCTTAGTCGAGATCACATGAAGCTTGTGTCAATGTGTTGATGTTTGAGGCAAAAACATGAGACATTTTCCCAAGAGGGTCCTATGTGGACTAGTAAGGGGGAATGTGGAATTTATATAGATGTGCCTCAAATGGTTAGGTGAATGAACCAAGACATTGGTTTCACGAGGAAACCTTGACATGCCTTGGAAGACATTGGTTCCATGAGGGAACCTCGATATGTCTTGGAATACATTGGTTCCATGAGGGAACATCAATATGTCTTAGACATGTGTTCCATGAGGGAACCACGAGATGTCTAGTATGGACACAATTCATGAGTGAAGCCTGAGCTTGGACACTTCAAGATATTTGGGTGTCCAATATACATTCATGTACCCAAGGAGAAAAGAACCAAGCTAGACCCTTTAGGAAGAAAGGGTACATTTTTGGGGTACAATGAGTCTTCAAAGGCATACTGGATCTACATCCCTCGTCAGAGACATATTGAGTTGAGAAAATATGTTACCCTTGAGGAGGAGGTAGCCTTAAGGAGTTCTAGAGGATATCACATGGCGTTTGATAGTGAAATATAAGAAGAGATGGTGCTTTCTCCCCCTAACCCTCCAATAGTTCAAGGGGAGACAGTTGAGCCTATTGATCAAATTGATCCGTTGATCCTGTATCTCTAGTTGGTATTCACAGAGATATTGCAAGAGGTCGGAAGAGACCTACATGGGGTCGTCAGAATCTACAGGAGGCAAAAGGACATGTAACTCCTCGTGGTAACTTCTGAGAGAGAAAGAGAGATCATAGATATTCATGCTATGATGCAACTATGAGCCAGATCACTGATTCTGAGCCTTCCTATTATGAGGAGGCATCTAGTCATCCAATATGGAGAGATGCCATGATGCAGGAGTATCAGTCTATTGGCACCCTATAATTTTCGTGCCAATTTATGATCCTATTTTCTCATTTTGCAACATTACGGTACTTTCACATCACCTGGGAGGACGCCATCCCCATTGGAGCCGATGTTATCACATATAACAACATATTTGAAATTATCCCTTTCTAGTTTGATAATGTATTTTGGGGTCCTTAAAACAACATCAATTTACCATTTTAAACAAGCAATGTCTTTTAATTTTCCAGCGCTTGTCTTTATGATATAAATATAAAAAGGGGTGCTTGTAATCTCGATCATTTCACAGAGATCAAACGATTGGTACTTGCAAAGGTTATGGTTTTGATAAATATTTTCAAGTCAACTGACATACTAGACGATCCAACCATGCAAGGCCCCAAGTCATACAAAGATGAAACAAGTCTTACATTTTAACTTGAATGCAGGATTGGTGTTCTCAAAGAAATTCTCATTTTGACAGGATCTGCTATAAGTCAAAATGTACTGGATTCATATCTACAACAAACAATTGGAGCTTAGTGCTTAACTAGTGGAATGGAATTATCTCTTATAAGTATTTGGATCTATAGAAGATGCTTCATTATGGTTTTGAGAGGCCATCAATCATTTTTTTTTTAAATCCCTATGAAAAATATTTTTGTAGAGCTAAGGTTTATTTTAAAATGAAAATGCTACCAAAATCTCTGTCTAGTAGGAAAATACCAGAATTCAATTTTCACCCAAATAGAAACATTTCCAACAGTAAATGAAGTTCCTCCAAGCCACATGTTGTCTCCTTGCATGTGTCATATGTGATGCATCAATGTGGAAAGAAGGTAAGAGAATTTGGTTAAAGACTCCTACAATTTTGGATCTTCAACAAATTTTCCATATTTGTGCTTGCAAGATCTCACCAGTTGTCCTTTTGAAGTCAAAGAAGGCTCTCAACCCAAATGTGAACGCACCTGTTTTCTATGTTTGAAAATCTTGATCCACTAATTTTGGATCCAAAACTTGTCATGTAAAATCTATAAATCATATGAATGAAAGGAAAGGAGGGGTTAGAGAGTGTGGATAAAAAGAACTGTTGTGCATTGTATTTGTTTCCTGAGACTAATAGAAGTTGGTCAATACATAATTACATAATTTTCAGTATCAGAGATTCATGTGATATTGTCTTGAAGTTTGTGTTTAATCTTATGTGTATGCTCTCTTTTCTCAGTTTATCATTGAAATTTTATTTTATTAAGTGTTTAATTGGAAGTGTGTAATAAAAAATTCATCTTGTGGTGCCCTATGTTATAACAGTTAAATAATACACCATTTTCTTCTAAAATTGCATTAGAATTCATCCAAAGTTAGATGCTCTAATGTAATGGTTTGTTTCTATTTAAACCTCCACCATACTACAACAAAATTTTGTGACTTAAAAGACACTACCTATCTTTCCTCTATTACCTAATTGTTCATTCACCAATTATTGATCATCTCATTTGTTTTCTCATCCCTTGACTCCATGCCCAATTGTTAATTTCTCCTAACCCTACCACCAACTATATTTTAAAACCTTATTTACTGAAGATCTATCCATTATGCCTATTAGATAACCAATCATTCTTGATTGAGTTATAAAAGGGAGATCCCTCTCTGGATTGGAAGAGGCTAGATTCCAATTTGAAAGTATGTTTGTGGTTACCTATGGGATTTCCTCCTACAACCAAGGAAAATTATGGAGTGATAACATAGTCCATCATGAAGAATGATGTGTTGGATATTATTTCGAGACCTGAGGGGAAGTCTATAGTGATTTCAAAGTGGATCTATAAGATCAAACACACAGCTAACATGAGCATTGAGAAGCACAAAGCGGGATTTGTTGCTAGAGGATTTTCTCAGGTGGAGGGAATAGATTTTGAGGAGACATCTTCTCCTATTTCTCGATACAATTATATCTAGACAATTATTTCCCTTGCAACATCCATGGGTTGGAGACTACATCAAATGGATATGAAGACAACCTTTATCAATAGAGAGATTGAGGAAGAAGTATAAATCAAGTATCCAGATGGTTTCGTGATACATGAGAAGGAGTCTCATGTGTGTAGGTTGAAGAATGCCCTATATGGACTCAAGCATGCAACTTGAGCTTGGTATGCGAGGATTGATGGACACCTAATGAGTTTGGTCTTCAACAAAAGTGTTGTTGATCCCAACCTGTACTACAAGATTGTTAATGGTGAGTCATTGATTTTGGTCCTCTACGTTGATGATTTATTCCTCACTAGTAGAGAGAGCCTCTTTTTTGAATGCAAGTGTGTGTTATCCTATGAGTTTGAGATGAAGGAACTTGGTATGATGAACTACTTCTTGAGACTAGAGGCATGGAAAAGAATTGATGAGATATTCCTAATTCAGGGGAAGTACACAACTGAGATATTGAAAAAGTTTGGATGCTGAATTGTAAGCCCTGTTATAACCCTATGTTTCATAGGATCACCTGGAGATTAAAATATATTCTTCTAGTTGCATTGTATTGTAAATAATATTTTATTCTGCAAATGATTTACAAAAAGAAAAAGAAAAAGAAAAGAAAAAGAAAAGAAAAGAAAGAAAGAATAAAAAATATAAAAAATCAAAAGAGGGTATAAAAATAGAAAAAAGAGAAAAATATAAAACCCCATGAAATAAAATTGGTTTGATTCATACTGTCTAACCATTATCAAACCCATTTTAAATTTATGTTGATAGGTTAGTGAATAAATTTGGCCAAACAGTCTAATCTTGGCAAAATGTATTAGGTTAGAGTAATTATTAATCCAACAGTCTAAGTTGGATTAATGTGTTAGTTGGTTAGGATAGGAATTAGGTTATATTTGTTTCATTTCAATAAGATTTGCAAAAATATTGATTAAATGTCTTTTATTTGAGTTAATTTGATGTGTTTTTGATCCCTTGGTGAAAAAATAAAGAAAGGGGAGCTAACACTACCCAAAAAATGTTTTTATCCTAAGTGCTATTGGGATTTGAACTTGTGTAATGTTGTGATTAAAAGGAGCACAAATCTCAGCGGTTGATCAAGGCACACCCAAATCAATGACCAACAATGGATTTCAGACCCCCTCGACCTTTTTGCCTTTAACAGTGGGGGGTCCGAGAGAGCAATTTTCCCAGCGCGGACCCCCCACAACGTGTCAGCTTCACATCTT
>JASDQU010011561.1:197243-211370 GCA_032191745.1 Picea mariana | reverse complement strand
TTCCTCTTACCACCTACCCCCCCTCTGGGGAAATCACCTAACAGCTCATCCAATACTGACCACCTCACTCCGCCACCGTACCCCACTACCCTGTCAGACGTCACACTCATATCTACCAGTTTGCCAATTAATTTCATCCACGTCACACTCATCTACCTGTTGGCCAATCAATGCCATCCCCCATGACCATTACTCGTCCAGTCACCACCCGCGCCATAATAGACACCCCCCTACACCGTTTAACTCTGTTTCTTTTCCATTACCACACTATTCACTAATCTAGACACAGTCGACACAACTGTTTCCTTTTTTCAAGATAACCTCCACCAAGAACACCGTCGATAGACACCATTAAGCCAGGTAATTACATTCAATACATTTTTTTGTCTTCCGATCTCCGATTAATTATGGCACCCAAATCCAAATTTGCTGAAACAGAAGAAAACCCATTTTTTCCTCCTCCCATCGACCTGGATTGTGCCCCCCTGGCTGATAAAGATTACTAAGTTGCAGAGTCGAAGTGTGATTTCAATTTCTTTGAATTACACTTCTGGCTAAAAGATACTTTCTTAGACCTGAGTGATGAGATCGGACTCTGGTAGTCTAATCTTCCATTGTACATGTTTCCCCAGACCTATCATTTCCCTAAGTTCTCCCTTAAGTTTCAATCCCATTACCTTCCCAGCCAAAGGGCCATCGTGTCTTCGTCTGATGAAACTTTGTTCACCATTACCCCTGAGTCAATAAACCAGATGATACAAATCCCCATAACTGATTCTTCTAGCCCTTTCTCCATTGAAATTTTGAACGAGCTCTATCAGAAATTTTCCTTCCCTCAAAGAGCCCAAAGATTCGAAATCTTCCTACCAGAAGATGTGCAGTTGCCTAAGAATAACCCTCCCTATCCTTCTTCCATATTCTCAGTCAGAGCCAACCAAATCATTTCCACCCTTTGTTGCTTGTTAGGATATTACTCTGATGAATGGGTAGATGAAACCATCCTGGGTTTTCTATCCATTTTCTCCACATAAGAGAAAGCTACAACTCAGTTCAATTTCAGTCAGTATTTGGCTGACAATATGCATGGAATTTTTTTCATGTTCTCAACAGAGGGAATGTTCAGGTACTCCTCAATGCTTTTGTACCTGTTTCTTTTCTTCTGGGAAGACAAATTCTCCTATTCCCTCCAGAATTTGGATAAAAATGGGAACCCTCAATCATTGACTTCTTGGAAATCACTAGTGAGGAAGAACTCCTCTGAGTTCATCTTCAAACACTTCATCGATCTGTTTTACCATCCAATGGTATGCATACTCGGTAGCATAATGGAACCAAGGATAAATGAGGAGGTCCAGAGAATTCTTCACCTATCAGACTTAGCCAAAACATGGGATTGGTATCTTTACCAGAACCATAATGAGATTAGAGTTTATGGGTGTGAATTTCCACCCTACAAACTGCCAAAGTACCTCCCTGTTAGAATCTTTGCATTGGAATACATCAGACATATGATAAAATTTGATGACATCCACTTCATGTCATTCAAGAAGAAGCAACAACTCAGGATCAAGATCCAAATTGGTTCTTTCATATGTAACAACAGAATTGCAGGAGAAGAGGCCAACAACCTTTTGAAAGAGATGAATTTCAGTCTGTTTTTCCCATGGAATTATGACCCCTTTGGCATCATATATGAAATCAGGCCCAAGCAGAAGACTTCTCCTTATGCTCATGTGCCAAAACTTGAGATAGAAAAGTTTATGAATCAGACTGACTGATAGGAAAATACATTGCTGGAAACTAAAGAAGAACCCCCCATTATCACTGCCTCTCATACTAGCACTCCTCAAGTACAAGAAGAAAAAAGATCTAGGAAAGAATTTTCACCTTCAGTCATAGAGGTGTCAGGTGAAGACTTCCAAGTTTACAAAAAGAGGAATAAGACTATCCACACACCAAACATGTTTAGAGAAGGAGAAACACAATCCACTATAGTTATGGATGGAACAAATTCATCAGTTTTCTCAGGCAGCCAACACATAGTGTCCACATCCTCATCCAAGAAGTAAGAAAACACTACACTATCAGCTGAGTCCTCCCAGGAAACAATAGGCTCAAATATTTTTGACAAATACAAAATGATCAAGTAGAAGAATGAATTTCTGAATAGCAACACATATGCCTAGTTTTGGAAACAGAGATCTACAACTCAACATAGATTATTGTCTACATTTGACACAGAGAAGGGAAGAATTCATATGGCATTCTTACAAGCACAAGTTCCTCATCCCAAGGCAAATTTTGATTACAAGAAAGCATCTTTTGAGTTTGATGTGAAAGAGATTCATCTAGCGGACCAAATGGACATGCATAGGAAAATAGGGGAGATGATTTTATCCACTCTAACAAACACATCATTGACTGTTGCGAAGTTGTAGGTGTTATCACTCCAAGAAACTCCTTAGGGTTGTAGGCTAAGGATGCTTGGTAACTTAAGAAATCATGAATAATGAAAGTGTGGATCAATGGAATAACTGAGAATAGCTAATGGAAAGACAACTCATAATGCAATTGAATAAAACAGTGCCTTTAGGAATCAATGACCAGATAGAGTAATATCAAAAGGTATGGAGAAAACCGATCTAGATAATCAAGTACAACAGTGTGTAGGATTATACAAGCCAGCAAGAATTCCTTTAGTTCAAGTTTATGAGCTAAATAAGAAGATGATAGTTCTTAATAGCTGAACTAAACTGAAATAAAGTACAAAACATGGAATAGATGAAGAAATCTGTCATTAACAACAAAAGAAGACTGATTCTGTATTGAAAAATAAGTGTCTTAGTACAATAGCCAAAGAGTATCCAAAATTGAACCCTTGTCTCTTAGCAAAAAGAGGCATTTATAGCCTATTACAATCAGTTTTCAGATCCTAAAACAATGGATCTGATATTCTAAAAATAGAAAGTCAAAACTGATTCACAAAAGATAAGGAGAGATCCTCAAGATGAGGTCAACCTCTATCTTTTGGTCTTCAAACATTGGTTGAAAGTTGATGAAGTGTAGCCTAGCCTTCCAAGGCTCTTTGATCTATTCCTTTGAAAGTGGAATTCGAATTTGATGATGTGTGCCAAAAATTCTTATCATTTTGCCCTTGAAAATCACCAAATCTAGTCAAAAAATTCCCTTTTGACTTTCATCTCCAAGAATGGCCTTCAGATTTTAATTTGATAATTCATAACCAGCTTATTGAAGAAGAATTGAAACCATTCAAACCCAAAAAATCCTGATCTGGGTGAAAATTTGGCTATTCTGGCCGTGACAGGCTTTCAACAACTAACTTACCTAAAAATATGCTCCTTAGCTGTTGAAAGGCGGAGCTTTCAACAACTAACTAGTTATAATTCTGCCTTCTGCGCTGGTGAAAGCGCAGATTTTTTCAAAATCAAATTTCTCAATCATGGAGAGTTTGTTTTGCATGCTTAAATAGTCGATTGACATCTACAAATCCTAAAATTTCTAATGGTGCTTTCAGATCTAGATTTGGATCTTGAGAAGCTATCACAAATTTCCCTACAGGATTAGGAATCGTTCTTTCAAAAATGCTGGTGTGTTTTTGATCGCTAACATCTGGCTCCAACTGGGATGGATACCTCCCTGTGAGGTTTCCAAGAACGTAGCAGACCTTGTGCCTTTAGTATTGGGCCATGGAGTCATTCAGCCTTTTCGGTGGTTAATGATCACATACAGGCTCGCCTAAACCACTGACAACAAAAATTTACCCAAAAATCAAAACTTGATGAATCTCGATTACCTGCAAGAGTACAAAGACCTCAGTGCTTGCTAGATGAAGCTCCTCTCTCTCTTAATGGACTTAGATGTGACTGTCCCCCTGCCACTGGTTCCAGAAAGGATATTGAAATGTCCTTCTTCCAAATCAAGTCTTTGTGAATGGGCAACAAATAAGATCTGGATGCTATAGTTGATGGCACTGTGGATTTGAATCAACACTCTCCAGTTCTTGGCAGACCTGTAAACTCTACTATAGATGCTTCATCAATGATGAATTCTTCTCTCCCCATTTTGGCAGACCTTCCATCATGACTGCTGATGGGTTCCTCAAATCCAGGGATTATGTGTGTAATTGATGAACATATAGATCTAGAGTCAAAGTGTGTGACTCAACCATAGTTATGTTTCCTTCTGGTCAAGAATGTTGGCTTCAACACCATTCTCAAGTTTGGAGGTGTCTCAACTGTCTTGACACTTGCATTCTGCTGCAACTTGCAGCCTTCACACAGCCAGTCAGTTTCAGACACCTCGTCTAACATACTTGGCATGCAGTAAGTGTGTTCGGCACCATCATTACACGTGCTACAGAAAACAAGCATCTCTTCATAACCTGTGTCCCCACAAATATCACATACTTTAACATCATCCTCTACTGAAAGAGGTTCACTAGATTTTTCAAGGAGTGACTGGCATAGAAGTGGATCTTCTGAACAGCTGGCCATTTCGGAGGGGACAACATTTATGTTGGCTTTATCAATATGAAAATTGTCATCCAATTTGATTTCTGCATCATGAAAAGTGTCTTCCTTAACAATTGTTCTCACTTGCTCCCCAGGTTCTAGATGAAGATCTGGACCCACCTCAACAGGAACATGGTTTATGTCATTTCCAGATTCAGAGTACAGATCTGGCATACCTGATATGGCTACAAACCCAGCAGAAAAATTACTTTTCACACATTCATCTCTATGATAATCTGGACCCTTGAACTTCTGGCAAAATAGGTGCAATGTCTTTAGCCTCTTCCACAGTACTAATGGGATTTTTGGTTGAAGAGATTTCTGTAGGTTCTGGTGAACATCTAAAAATTAAATCCTCATGCTGACAGCTTGAGTGTGCTTCAATCTCCTTGGCAGTTGCAATGCATTGGCTTGCATGTGATGTTACAGAAGAATGTCCTGGTGTTATAGAAAGGGGGAATGAAAATGCTTCTTGCAAAAATATTTTCTTCACCAGTGTGTCTGTTTTGAGGCTCCCCCTTATGCAGGGAATTGGTGGAAGGATGGTCCAAAGGGCTATACTCAACAGCCATATCCGCCTGTTCTACACCAGATAAATACAAACCATATCCTGGAGAAGAATGATTGCAATATCCATCTACAGTTGTTTCATTAGCATTGGTAGATGTCCTAGCCTCAATATTATTATTTTGCAAAAGAAATTTACCCTCATTACAAGCAAGTTACGATTTTCCAATTACATCCACAGAATCTTCAATCTTACCGAACACCACCTTTCCAGAATGCACTTTTCCAGGTAATGCACTAGTAGTCACATTCTCAGTATCTACTTTGTTGGGCAAACCACTCATTCCCTCTGTTAATGTAATATTTGTTTCTGCATGTGATTCAGTGAGTGGCTGAATGTCCTCAACGTCAGCCATCTTCTAGATTTCTTGAGTAAAGACGATTGCAGAGAGATTCAGGTAAAATAAACTGAATCTCAACTTTAGCACTATTGCCACCATCTCAATCAAACATTGTCTAGAATACCCATCTTCACAAATCACTAAAGTAATATAAGCACCGAAATTAAAAACACTTTCTGTGGACGATGGAAGGACCAGATTCATCATACTCGACCTTTGCAATCCACATCTGTTGGAATGTGCTGAGAGATGCCAAAATAAAACCTCCAATCCAGACACTGTACTTCCTCTCTGGAGGTGCAACGACCTTGATTTTCATGCTGCTAGGAGCCAGTGTAGTGATTTCCTTGCTCATACGGTCAGCAATACCAGGAAACATAGTAGACCCACCACTAAGCACAATGTTTCCATATGGATCCTTTCTAATATCCACATCACACTTCATGATGGAGTCGTATGTTGTCTCATGGATACCAGCAGTTTCCATCCCAATTAGAGAAGGCTGGAAAAATACCTCAGGGCATCTAAAATGTTTGGCATCAATGGTGATCACCTACCCATCAAGGAGCTCATAACTTTTGTCCATTGAAGAACTACTTTTAGCTGTCTCAAGCTCCTGTTCATAGTTAAGTGCCACATATGCAAGCTTCTCCTTCACATCATAGACAATGTCACACTCTGCAGTGGTGGTGAATGAATACCCTCTCTCTGTCAAGATCTTCATTAATGCATATGTCAAATCTCACCCCGCAAGATCCAACTTGTAAATGAATTTTGAGGCAATAATTGTTCAGACTTTAATCACAGCAGCAGAATTTAAACCATTCAATACTTGAAACACACAGATGTATGATAAGTTTGATCTTCAAACTGGAATTTTGACCATCTATTGCCACTTTAAATGGATCTGAAAGTTTGATAGTGCGTCTGGATGAGAGATTTACGATGCCAATTTGTCCTTCAGGTCCACCTCAGATGTTTAACACCCGGCAGCGCTTCTAATTCAAAGCATCCAGAAACGTCTAGTCCGCGAAGCTGTGTCAGCTGCTCGGACACCTGTATGCTCTTCAACTTCCCATAGCCCAATGCTAACTCCTCCAATGAACTGAAATGTTCAACACCTGGCAGAGCTTCTAAGTCAACACCTCGCAGTGCTTCTAATTCAAAGCATCCAGAAACGTCTAGTTCTCGAAGCTCTGTGAGCTGATGACACACCTGTATGATCTTCAACTTCTCACAGCTAGATGCCTTCAACTTCTCCAGCGACCACAAATGTTCAACACACGACAACTCTTCTAAGTAAGAGCATCTGGTAACATCTAGTTTTCAAAGCTTTGTCAGCTGCTCGGACACCTATATGCTCTTTAAACTCCAAAAAAGATGCCTTCAACTCCTTTTTTCTCCAAACATTGGTCCTGGTTATCCTTATCATTGCGAGTCTTCTGTAATAAATTTATGTCAATTTCATTGATTTAATTTTCTAATTGTTCAATTCCATCTTACAAGAGCAACCAAAGGAACACTTTCTTTCATAGCCACCTGACCTTCAGCAACTCGCAATGCATCAAGAAATGGATCTTCAACCCGTGAATTCAATTATGAAATTCTCTTTCTAAGACACTCTTGTGTTTCAATATAGTCAGCAGTTAATTTATTCTCAGATGGATGAACTTTCCTCACTAGAAGCATCCTCTGAACATTTACAGCATCAGCTTTTGATCTTCCACTATCCTGAGCAACTGTGACTGTTTCTCCCTTTCTGATTATGCCATATGGGCTGGATGTTTCATTTTATTCTAAATTGATGGAAGTATGTGGACAATATGGAATCTTTCTATTAGATAAGGGTTGACCATTCTGAACATCAACTAATACTGTCATTCTCAACAAATGAACTCGGTTCTTTTCTGAGTTTGCAAGTCATTTTCCTCCTTTCCTTATTCATGTCTGCCCTACTTTGTAATGCTCTGGTTCACCATTTTCTCCAGTGCTATGCACTTCCATCTACCCACTTTGCAGTTTAGACACCACACAATTTTGGAGTGACATTTCCATATCCTCATTAACCATATTGTCTGATTCAATTATTTTTTCTTTCAAACGTTCTGCCATGCACCCCAACACAACCACTTTTGGAGGAACAACTGACTTTGCTCGTCCCTTTTCAACAATGTTTTTTTCTGCTTTCACCAGCTAACTCACCTTATGATTCGCTGGTTAGCTGGTGAAAGCGCTGCCTTTCACCAGCTAACTGATTGTAAAATTGTCCTGTGCGCTGATGAAAGCTCTGCCTTAGTCCAAAATGAACTTTCACCTCCAAAAATGTGATTCTATAAAAAACTCAATGTGTCTCTGCTTATTCAACAATAAATAAAAGTGATCTACATGCTCATAGGACAAGCTTATTTTTCTGTCTATTCCTACTCTAACCAGTAGAGGCAGATTGATCAAGTAAAACTGAATTTCCAATGCATCCAAGTAAGAAACAGATTTACTGATATCATGCTTGATCTTGAATTGAACAACAATGGAAGCCATATCATGCAGAAAAAAGGTTTAAATAGATGATAAAAACAATCTTCTTCTGACAAAAATATCCTTGGGTTTATGCTACTCATAGAATCCAAATAGTTAGCAATAGGGTCATCAATTTCATAAAGAAGTACCTTTTTAAGAAGTTGTTCCAACTGAAGATTGACATGTTGTTGTCGATGGCTTCCACTGATCTCCATGTCAACTGTAAACTGCTCAACTTCGATCAAAGAAACATGCATGATGTACTGCTGATCTAATTCTTTTTKCTCTTCTTCACCCTCTTCATGTCTGCTGCAAATTTCCAGTCTCTGCAAATCTTGAAACTGTAGGCWRCCCTCATGATCCTCTGCATATCTGAAACTGTCACTTGTTGTCTTGTCAATTTTCTCTTCACTTTTTAAGTTTTCAAAAGAGGCAATATGATCTTGATAACAATCTAAGATAGTGAATGTATTTGGTGTACTGTTTAAAACATCTATACTATGGCCATCATCCTGTAGATCATCAATATCTTGGTCATGATGAGAAGCATCTCCTGCTGTAGCATATTTCACATAACTATCTGATTTCTTATTCAACAAATTGAAATCATGACAACATTCAGGATAGAGAAGGTCATCCGAAAAATGGTCTTCACAAAATACATGGAAGGCAGCATAAAAATCAGCCAAAGAGCATACGCTTGCATCCGGAAGAGACTGGCACCAGTCAAGAGCAATTCCCTCTAAAGAAAATTTGAACAGCTTAATTTGAACATCTTCATGTACAATTTCAAGCCGATCAATGAAGTCATGGAAATCCAACAAATGCTCAGCTGGTACTTCCCACTTCTCTCCACGAAATCTGGGGATACTACGTTCCCATTCATCTCTAGTAGGTGCTAGATGAGGGTAACCAGAAATACTTGAGAAATTGCAGAACACATACCTTTTTGCTAAGATCTGATTCATTTATATACCAGTGGAGTCGCCAACAGATCCATCCTTCATGGAGTCACTACTGAATTCGTCCTTCATGGAGTCGCCAGATAGATGATTACAACCAAAATAGTGTCCGGGCTTTGTCTATCATCAAAGCTAGATCTTGTGTCGTCTCCCAAGGAAGCTGAGCTTCAATCTCCTCTCCCCGGCAACGGCGCCATTTTGTTATCACTCCAAGAAACTCCTTAGGGTTGTAGGCTAAGGATGCTTGGTAACTTAAGAAATCATGAATAATGAAAGTCTGGATCAATGGGATAACTAAGAATATCTAATGGGAAGACAACTCATAATGCAATCGAATGAAACATTGCTTTTAGGAATCAATGACCAGACAGAGTAATATCAAAAGGTATGGAGAAAACCAATCTAGATAATCAAGTACAACAGTGTGTAGGATTATACAAGCCAGCAAGAATTCCTTTAGTTCAAGTTTATGAGCTAAATAAGAAGATGAAAGTTCTTAATAGCTGAACTAAACTGAAATAAAGTACAGAACATGGAATAGATGAAGAAATCTGTCATTAACAACAAAAGAAGACTGATTATGTATTGAAAAATAAGTGTCTTAGTACAATAGCCAAAGAGTATCCAAAATTGAACCCTTGTCTCTTAGCAAAAAGAGGCATTTATAGCCTATTACAATCAATTTTCAGATCCTAAAACAATGGATCTGATATTCTAAAAATAGAAAGTCAAAACTGATTCACAAAAGATAAGGAGAGATCCTCAAGATGAGGTCAACCTCTATCTTTTGGTCTTCAAACATTGGTTGAAAGTTGATGAAGTGTAGCCTAGCCTTCCAAGGCTCTTTGATCTATTCCTTTGAAAGTGGAATTCGAATTTGATGATGTGTGCCACAAATTCCTATCATTTTGCCCTTGAAAATCACCAAATCTAGTCAAAAAATTCCCTTTTGACTTTCATCTCCAAGAATGGCCTTCAGATTTTGATTTGATAATTCATAACCATCTTATTGAAGAAGAATTCAAACCATTCAAACCCAAAAAATCCTGATCTGGGCGAAAATTTGGCTATTCTAGCCGTGACAGGCTTTCAACAACTAACTTACCCGAAAATTTGCTCCTTAGCTGTTGAAAGGCAGAGCTTTCAACAGCTAACTAGTTATAATTATGCCTTCTACACTGGTGAAAGCACAGAGTTTTTCAAAATCAAATTTCTCAGTCATGGAGAGTCCGTTTTGCATGCTTAAATAGTCGATCGACATATACAAATCCTAAAATTTCCAATGGTGCTTTCAGATCTAGATTTGGATCTTGGGAAGCTATCAAAAATTTCCCTACAATATTAGGAATCGTTCTTTCAAAAATGCCGGTGCGTTTTTGATCACTAACAATAGGTATCTTTGAACAATGTCCAATCCCAACTAAAACTGGAAAATATATCATCATTGGCCAAAGATAATAAAATAAAATCACTAGAGGAGCTAGTACTGAAGATTGGTTATGACCCCTCTAATGTCAAGGCAGTCGAGGAACTATTGAAGAAGAAAAATGATGACATAGCATCTCTGAGAAAACAATTGAAAATTCCAACCACTGAAGATTCACAAGAAAAAGAAATGGATGAAAGTGAAGGACACAATTAATAATGGAGCAAAATGCACAGATAAAGGAGATGGAAGTCGAGTTATACAAGTTGGTTAAAGAGAAATAAAAAAGTGTGCAAATGGATGTTATCCCACTGGATGTAGTTCCTCTCACAGGAGTTAGTACAATAGCATCAACCACATCATCGGAGATTCCATCAACCATCCCAGTGAAAGTTCCAGATGCCTCTGAGAAGCTGGTAAAGTCTATGGAGGATATATCATTGCAAGGGGAGGAAATCATAAAGTTGAAAGAAGAGGTTAAGAGCCTCTAGGATCCGAAGTCCATGTTCCAAGCCAACTATAGAAATGCATTTATCACAAAGACTCAGTCAAGAATTACAGAAGTTGTAGAAGGAGACTGTCATGGCTAAAAATTTGTCTAAAGCCAAGGAAAAAAACTGGATGGACATCAACAAGTCAATGGAAGAGATATGGCCATTCATACAAATTTTATTTGAACAACATGAACTGATACAGAAGGCTAGACAAGCAACTAAAAGGATAAGGGAAGAATTAGGTGAGAATCCTACAGAGGCCACTAAGCTCATTAGATTCCTAAAATCCAAGACCAAGTAGGAGTTAGAGGCACTAGAAATTGAAGATGGGACAAAGACCATCCTTAAGGTCAATAAAGTCTTGACCAAGAAAGGATTGATGCTGCAACTAGAAGAGAAAGCTCAGATGATGGAAATTGGAGTGCAAATATTTTTCAGCAAGGTTGACACCTTGCACAAGAAGGGACTCCCTGGAATACTAGTGATAAATGATAAGCTCACCACTCTGCCAGACTACACACAAAAAGTCAGCACAGTGGTAAAGGATGGGTCTAAATTTGTAGGCATACAAGGAAGCATTACTGGCAAGGATTTCTTAGAAAAATTATAGTTGGACCTGAGCATCCAACATGAGATAAAGTATATTTTTATTACAAAGCCTACTTTTTCCAAGTACACTAAGATGGACAAAATATACAGAAAGTTACTCAAGTTTTCCATCCCTAGTCAAAAGAGATGGGAAGACCTGTTCTCTTTACTTGAGTAAAAGTGATGTGTATTTCTGAGTTAGCATAAAGAAGGTAGTCAAGTCAAAGTGATGAATCATCAACTACTTCCCCCATAATCAGCACCAAGGATACGAATAGATTAGCAGCATTCCTATTATTTTGTAATTTGTAATCTAGTTAGTTAGATTTTTTATTCACAATATCCTAGTCATTAATGATAGGATCATATGTAACTATTGTATAGATACTTATCACTTCAAAGTGTTGAGGGTTGATTTTTTCCCCCAAGGATCTATTTGTGTAATCTTTTCAAAAGGATTGGCCAGTAATAAAAGGCTATTCACAGGATTCTTGTGTTTGATCGATTGGTGATGTTTATGTTTCTCTGTTAAATGTTTTACTTTTCTCTGTGATCATTATGTTTTCATTTTATAATCATTAAAAGGAAATTAACGAACATAATTTTTCTGGTGCACTCTGTTTATCGTGTTTTGATGATGTATATGTTCTTCATCTGAAGTTAAATAAATAAATTCTTGATTGCTTCTTTGCTTAGTGGACTCTCACATCTCTTTCTGTCTTTTCCACCTCATTTAATATTAATAGATCCAATGGTCTCACTACCTTGCCTTGTGAAGGAACCTNCACAGGATTCTTGTGTTTGATCGATTGGTGATGTTTATGTTTCTCTGTTAAATGTTTTACTTTTCTCTGTGATCATTATGTTTTCATTTTATAATCATTAAAAGGAAATTAACGAACATAATTTGTCTGGTGCACTCTGTTTATCGTGTTTTGATGATGTATATGTTCTTCATCTGAAGTTAAATAAATAAATTCTTGATTGCTTCTTTGCTTAGTGGACTCTCACATCTCTTTCTGTCTTTTCCACCTCATTTAATATTAATAGATCCAATGGTCTCACTACCTTTCCTTGTGAAGGAACCTCATAAAAATGTCTATGATTCCAATCTTTAATACATACCCCATAGCCCAATGGAATTTTAATGCAATTCTTCAACCAACTTTTATAAACAAACAAACAAACTCAAATCTTCTTAAATAGCCTAATATCTAAAACCTAAAAATATCTAAATCAAACAAAAAGATCCCTCTCTAAATCTGGCAGGGCTAGATCCCAGTTTCAAAAGTGGTTTTGGTAAGTTACCTCTATCAATTTCTTCTACCCTTGACAACCTCTGGGAATTACATAGTGCTAACAAGCCCATGGCTACACCAATGGTGATGAATCTGAAGAAACTAAGTGTGTCTTCTTTTGATTCCAACGAGATTGATCCGACCATGTACATACAACTAATTGGATCATTGATGTATCTGGTCAACACCAGACCATATATTTTCTATGCAATGAGTGCACTTAGCCAGTTCATGATTCAACCGAGACAAACAAATTGGATTGTTGTGAAGCATGTGTTGAGATACCTGCGAGGCACAATTGGACATGGTATGAGATATACTTCTAGTATTGACATGATATTGAAAGGATAAATTGACTATGATTGGGAAGGGAGCACAATGGACTTGAATATCACCTCCGAGTGTTGCTTCACTTTGGGATATTCCATGGTTTCCTGGTGTAGCAAGAAACAAACTTTTGTGGCCTTGAGCACATTGCATTGAGTGTGGAAGTCTACGAAGCAGTGTGGATTCAAAATCTCATTGCAGATTTATTTGGATATGTGCTGGATTCCATCATTATTCATTGTGATAGCCATAGTCATGTGAAGCTCTTAGACAATCCAATGTTTCATGACAAATCAAAACACATTGAGATCAAGTACCATTACATCTGAGACATGGTGTAGAGGAAGGATCTATTGGTGCAATACCTTCCTACAGATGAGAAGGTTGCTAATGTTTTTCCCAAACCCCTTACCGGGACAAAGTTTGAGTACTTCCGTTACAGACTTGGCGTGGCAGAGAATGGCTCCCTCACTGAGAGGGAGTGTTTGTGTTTACAACTTCCTGAGACATTCTCTAGATCATACTCCTCTGTGACTGAGTTGAGTTGATCTATGAGGAAACTTATCAGAGAAAGGATAAGTGGGTTTGGGATTATATGCCAATGTCCCTTGTGGAGAGAACATGAGGACATGTCAAGGGAATTGACGTTGACATCACACACTATGGGGAGTTGACCCTAGTTTTTCTAGAGGGATTATCCTCTAGAAGTCCACATGGGAGTGTCATGTGTGAAAGATTCCATATCATACTCCTCCATGACTGATTTGAGTTGATATGTGAGGACACTTATCCGAGAAGGGATAAGTGGGTTTGGGCTTATAGCCCAACGTCCCTTGTGGAGAGAACATGAGGACACATACCTTGTGGAGAGCACATGAGGACATGTCAAGGGAGTTGACGTTGACACCACACACTATGGGGAGTTGACCCTAGTGTTTCTAGGGGGAGTAGCCTCTAGAAGTTCACATGGGAGTGCCATGTGTGAAAAAAATTTTGCAACAATGTATCGAGTAAGCATCGGGTGGAACGCCTCCTAGATTGGGCTACAAACCAAGGGATATAGAATGCATTTATC
>JASDQU010011561.1:169856-197193 GCA_032191745.1 Picea mariana | reverse complement strand
CTTATAGCCCAACGTCCCTTGTGGAGAGAACATGAGGACACATACCTTGTGGAGAGCACATGAGGACATGTCAAGGGAGTTGACATTGACACCACACACTATGGGGAGTTGACCCTAGTGTTTCTAGGGGGAGTAGCCTCTAGAAGTTCACATGGGAGTGCCATGTGTGAAAAAACTTTTGCAACAATGTATCGAGTAAGCATCGGGTGGAACGCCTCCTAGATTGGGCTACAAACCAAGGGATATAGAATGCATTTATCACAAAGGTGTACTTGTGGTAAATGGGACTAGGTGTATTCCTTCCTTGATAATGACAAGGACTAATATGGACTCGAGGTGCTTGAGGTGATTTCCATGTGTTAGTTAGAATTAGGTTGACATTCACTCACAGGTGTGTACCTATGGTGAACGACCCTGGTGTGGTATTTGTCCTAGTCATGGTGATTTGACAAGGAATGAAAGAGACTCAAGATACTAGATGCTATCACATGTGGACCCAGAGTGAACCTGATCTCAAAGAGAGTCAATTGGCTCAGAGGGAGAGTCGTAGAAGAAGTTTTCCCTCGGTTTAGGTGGGAGAGAGACATATCCCAAGATTGATAGACAAGTTTTATGAATCTAGGGTGAAGTTTGTATACTTCAGAGACAATATTTGGCCCACAAAACATGATGAATAATGTCTCCCTCGTTGAGAGGGAGTGTTTATGTTTGGACAACATCGAGAAGACATTCTTCTATATTAATAATTAATAATATAATTATTAATTATTAAATAATATATATAATGAGTAATAATAATAATAAATAGTTATTTATTATCCAAGGGACGCATCCTTTCATGGATGGTCACCATATGTTCTCTATATATGGAGCACTCATCATTGTAATAAAACACATTGATCATATCTCATCTCATGTGAAGAGAAACAACAAAGACATGGAAATAAAAAACAAATGGAAGAAAAGGAAACATAGTGTAAGTTAGCCTTATATGCTAGAGATAAAGGGAGACAATGGTATGTTGAAAATGAATGTTCAAAGCATATGATTGGATATCAAGACAAATTTATCAGTTTGAAAAAGAAAGAAGAAGAAAATGTTACATTTGGAGATAATGTCTCTGCCAAGATACTTGGAAAGGGCACAATAAGTCTATGAAATAATAGAGCTAAAGAAACAAATATGATATTAGTTGAAAATTTGAATCCTAATCTCCTCAGTGTGAGACAAACATGTGATCGAGGACACATACTCATATTTGACTCTCAAAATTGTGAAACTAGAAAAGAAGACTTAGGAAAACTAATGGTTGTTGCACCAAGGACACCACGCAATGTCTATATCTTAAACATTGAAGAAGAATAAAAATGTTGCATGGGACAAATATATTAAAGTTGGATATGGAACACAAGAATGGGACACATAAGCTTTGACAACTTGATAAAATTTAGTAAGAAAGAAGCTGTGAAAGACATGCCAAATATTATAAAACCTTCAAACTCTATTTGTAGGCATTGCCAACATGGAAATAAGACAAGAGTAAGATTCAAGACAAAATAATACTCTACATCAAAACCATTATAACTTTTTCACACTAACCTCGTGGACCAACAAGAACTAAAATCATACAAAGTGAACATTACTTCATTTTATTCATTGATGACTATACAAGGATGACTTGGGTATCCTTTCTTACAGAGAAATTAGAAGCATTAGAAAAATTCAAAATATTCAAAGCACATGTTGAAAATGAGACTGATCTCAAAATCAAGTGCCTAAGATCATACAATGGATGAGAATTTACCTCAAATGATTTCAATGAATTTTGTGAAGCTCATGGAATTAAAAGATACTTTTCAGCTCCAAGAACTCCTCAACAAAATGGAGTTGTTGAAAGGAGAAATAGAATTGTTCAAGAAGCAACCATAACTATGTTAAATGAAGCCAAACTACTAGATATATATTGGAGAGAAGCAATGTATACAACAATATACATACTTAACAGAGCACAACTTAGGATCAACCATGACAAGACATCATATGAGTTGTGGTTTGGTAGACCAACATCATTCAAACCCTTCAAAGTCTTTGGAAGAAAATGCTATATAAAAAGAGACGATGATAACCTAGGAAAATTTGATTCTAGATCAGATGATGGCATATTTATTGGTTACTCATCCAATAAAAATGCCTATAGATGCTACAATTTGAGATTGCACAGAATTGTGGAAAGTGAAAATATAAAAGTGGATGATCTAAAATCAATAATAATCAAATCTCAAGATAATTCACAAGTTGATGAAAGAATAAGAAATGATGATGATGAATAAGAAACTAAAGAAATACAAGAATAAGAATCACAAAGTGAAGAATACAACAAAGAGGAAGCATCACCAAGACAAGAGTCAAAAGTACCATCAAGAAGAGTTCAAAGAGATCATCCTGAAAGTCAAATCATAGGCAACAAAAGTGATGGAGTTGAAACAAGATGAAGGATAACATATGAATCAAAATAAGCAATGCTCTCCCTAATAGAACCCAAAACATTTGCAAAGGCCAAAAAATATGAAGATTGGATTAAATCCATGAATTAAGAGCTCGATCAAATAGAGAAGAATCAGACATGGGAACTTGTCCCAAACCCAAAAGACAAAATTGTGGTAGTGACCAAGTAGATTTAAAAAAATAAAGTTAATGAAGATGGTCAAATTATAAGGAATAAAACGAGATTAGTGTGCAAATGATATGCACAAGTAGAAGGGATTGAATTTGATCAAAGTTTTTCTCCAGTAGCCAGATTAGAAGCTATCAGAATGTTCTTGGCATTTACATGTTTTAAAAACTTCAAAATATATCAAATGGATGTCAAATCAACATTCTTAAATGGAAATTTTGAGGAATAAGTTTATATAGAACAACCTGAAGGATTTATGTTATCATAAAATGAAGACTATGTTTTTAAATTAAATAAATCATTCTATGGTCTCAAATAAGCCCCCAGAGCATGGTTTTTAAGACTTGATAATCATCTACAACAACAAGAATACAAAAGAGGAGATACTGACACAAATATTTACATTAAAATTGAAAATAAGAATATGATTATTGTTGTAGTATATGTGGATGATATCATCTTTGGAAGTAATCTAAATCCTCTAAGCGAGCAATTTGCTACAAAAACACAAAAATAATTCGAGATGTCAATGCTTGGTGAACTAATATTCTTCCTAGGATTACAGGTTTCATAATCAGACAAAGTCATATTCATATCTAAAACCAAATACATTAAAGAAATGTTGAATAAATTTCAAATGGAAGATTGTAAACATATGAGCACTCCTATGATTACAAGATGCAAACTTAGCAAAGATGATGAATCCATAGAAGTAGACCAAACTATGCATAGATCAATGATTGGTAGCCTATTATATGCAACAAAAACAAGATCTGACCTCATGCAAGTTGTAGGATTAGTGGCCATATTTCAATCTGCAACTAAAGAGACACATATGAAGGAATTTAAAAGGATTTTTAGATATCTCAAAGGCACCTTGGATTTTGGGTTATGGTATCCAAAAACAAATGACTTCATATTAACTGAATATACTGATGTAGATTGGACAAGAAGTATTGATGACAGAAAGAACACTAGTGGAGGAGCATTCTTCCTAGGAAAATGTCTTGTGTCATGGCTAAGTAAAAAGCAACCCTCCATATCACTATCTATAGAAGAAGCTGAATATATTGTTGTTGTATCCTTCCATGACACTCAAGTAATTTGGATGAAACAAACTCTATAAGACTTACAAATAAGGTATGATCATCCAATTCTTATGAACTGTGAAAATACCAATGCTATAAACCTTTCTAAGAATCCCGCCATGCACTAAAAACCCAAACATATCCCAATTAAATTTCATTTTTTAAGGGAACAAGTTACTCAAAAAGTTGTTAAAGTGGAATATGTGGATAGTAAATAACATATTGCAGATATATTCACAAAACCTTTACCCATGAGTACTTTTGGATACATTAGATAGAAATTGGGGGTAATCTCCATATCTAATTGAATTGCACCAGTTTCATCAGAGAAGGAGTACATGGGAAGGGGGAGCATAACCTCAGGGGGAGAAAAGAAACATCCCTTTTTCCATTGCTGTCAAAGGGGGAGGATGTTGGAAATAAGATTGAAAATAAGGGGTTTTTAATTTGTTGCCATAAATGCCAAAGGGGGAGAATGTTGGATATTTGGTGTTGTCATTGATGTCAAAAGGGGGTCAATATGGTCAACATGATTAATATGGTATTGAGACATAATATTGAAAAGAGTGTTATGAAGTTTCCATTGAGGGTAACATGGTCTATAACTCTATCCATGATAAGAGCTTGATTAATGTCCATATATTCATATCAGTGTCCCAATAAAAGTTTATGTTGAAATGTGTTACCGGTATCCATTCACAAAAGAAGCAATTGAACATACAAAGAGAGTAAATGGATAATCCAATATGGATCCATACAATTCATAGGTGAAGGAATAAATAAGATAGGGTTTATGTCCCAACAAAAGTATATGGTTCATACCAATCCTCCCTTCTTTGGCCAAGGAAAGGGGTCTGATACCAATTGTTAAGTACCTATACCAGATCTACAAATATACTTCAATAATACCAATAATAAACCATAAACCATTCACCATAACATGAACACAAGAAATAGAGAAAACCCTTGAGGTAGGGTAACACCATATATTAATCCTTATGGAAGAATAAAACTCCTCGAGCAATCCTTCCTTGTACAATCACAATATTCTTCACTATGTTTCATTACATTGCCTACACTTCTTTATATAGCTCTCCCTATCTCCTAGTAACCTTCTAGAGAGCCTTCTCACATTTATGACATCCAACTACCATAGTGGGCATTTATTAATATAGTGGACCTAGTCCACCTTACATTGAATGACCACATTCCCATATATTAAATGACTTCCACTAATAACACATAACTACATTCCCATTGGGTACCTCCCTAGGTACCCCATATTACCTCCCTAGGTATACTACATTCTTGAAGATATCATGAAAAAAACCCTACATTGGAATTATGTCTAGTGTTATGCATGTCTTTACCATCTACTGAAATAATGAATACAACTTTGGAAAAAATTTCTTCCTTAGACCATTGTGTTAGTGCTATTATAACAACAACCACAAGGTTTAATAACTTGAACTGTGACAAGATTAATATCTTCCCTCCAAGTCATATCTCAAACCGATTCAATGTCTACTATATTAAATATGTCAACTTCATCATCACCTACTCTAATGACTCTAGAACAAGGATCAAATCATAAGGAAGAATAATCATACTGGTGCTCAAAATATAATTTACCTACATCCATTATTGTCGAAACAAATAATATATGATTTTACTCCCATATCAAATACAAAATGTGGGAAAGTGGTGATTTAATTCTCATCTAGTCATCATAAATTCACTGGACCTAGATAATTATATCACTATCTCAATATGAACGAAAGAAAGTCCCAAGATCTCAGGGCATATATGAATTTCTATGAGGATTAATGCCTCCAAGAAAGTAAGGTAAAAACAATGGTAGAAATGGAAGAATGAACAACGATGATCATTGAATCCAAAAGGAAGCACGATTGAACGACTTAAATCAATTCACATTTGAAAAAAACATGAATGTTATTTACCATGCTCAGACTCGAAGCCTCAACTCAAATCCACCTTATTTTTTGTCACATCCACCGTCAATTGGATCAAATGGTCCACAACTAATTCACCTTTAGTGATTATTGACTAGAGTCAAAACAAATGGAAAACCGAGAATGGATGCAAACTGTCCATTCAACGGTTGATTAAAAACAACTGTTTATTTCGTTAAACATCCAAATAATCTTTGTCCACATTTTCTCTCGGTCACATGCAAAGGTTATATGGGAAATAGGAAGAAATTATGGGTTTAAGTACAGGGTTACTACCTTGTCATAGTGTATGGTCACTTGAAGTGCCTATGAGATAGAACATCTAACAGGTCTTGTGTCTTGCTTATATAGATATCAGTTAGATCAGTTGGTCCTATGAGAAAAGGGGCCACAAGAGTAGCACCTACCCAATGTTCGATACATGATAAGGATCATAGAGAAACCTAAAGCTCTAATTTAATCTATTGAAGCATCAAAGGCATAGTGGTAGTGTAGGATCAAATTAAAAAAGTCAATCCATATCTGTGATTGACTCATAAGGTTGTAAATACCTACAAAGGAAAATGTGGTTTTAAACTGTATACTGAAGAGATTTTATAAAGACTGTATGAATTATAATAACAAAGGAGGATTTTTTTTTTCTTAATTAAAATAACATATTATTATTATTATATTGAATAAAATGATAAGGCACAATGGTTCTTAAACCATTTACAAAGAGACACAATGATTTAATATCACACACATGTTGGAAGACTATATATACAGAGAAGTATATTGGAAAAACAAGTGTCTTTGTGGTCTAATTCAAAAGATCTAAAACACAGACAGAGTTTAAGGAAGAGGCTGAAACATTCACATGAAGTGAGGGTGGAAGGGAGGAGCAAGGGAGGATTGGAGTCCTCTACAGGTTGAAGCCTAAAATAGGGAGTTGCAGCTTCCTCAAGTTGGTGCTTGACAAACATAGGATTTGAGTCATTTACAAGTTGGAGCCTGATCTATAGGGAGTTGGTTCTTGGAAAATAGGGTATTGGTGTCTCCTTGAGTTAGTGCTAAAAAAAAGAGAGATTGGTGTGTTAGGGTCCTAACCCCTCACATAGGTAGAACAACGTATTTCGATGTAATAAAGGTCAATATTAATAAGGCCTTGCAATAAAGTAGAATAAGTCGAATGTAAGAAGACCTAATAGAAGCTTCCTCTTCTAGAAGGATCTTCCTCTAGATGGTTCTATTGATAGACATATTTAGTATAAATAGGAGTCAAGGGTATGATAACCCTAGCTTGGATATTATTGTAATAGAGCTTTGTTCGACTGGAGGTTTCCCCCTCGAAGGGGCCCGTGAACATTGCTCTCAATAATTGAAGTTCTCTTTCTAGTGTTATTTTGTTATCATTTCAATATTATTGTGGTGCTATTATGGTTATATTGTTGTTCATCTGCCGTTTCTATCCTTTTATTTTTGTTCTGCATACTTTTTATATATGGAATATTACAAGTGGTATCAGAGCACTTTCCTTGGCAGAAAATTGTGGGTTAATTTTTTTTCAGGGTAGAGACATATTTTGACATCTTTAAGCCACAAAGATATGTCATTACGCACATAAACCCACAGTTGAGGGATTCATACATGTAGGAAATACAAGTGGTTCTTAAGCACACATCTGTTGGCCACCCTTGTAACCCCTATTGGTACCCCTTCGAGTGGTAGCGCATCAGACATCACTTGTGTACGGATCGACCTAGATTTCTTGAAGCCCTCTTTAGATAAATTGATTGGCCGCCTAACTGCTATAGTTCCACCGAGAAAAACACTCAAGAAGATACTCTCTAGTACCTGGGTAATCGAGTTGTGCGGCTAAGGGCACGGTCTAGCCTCCTTAGTTAGTGCCTTGAGATATTAGGCTGAGTACTACTGTTGGACCCTACACGTATATCATAGAGCTATAGAATAGGGAAAACCCTTATCTGTAGAACCCTTGAATACCTAACCCTTGGGGACAGAAACAAAAAGAAAATTAAAACAGACAAGATCTATTGCCACGCAACTATATTCAGGTTTCCAAATCACTACACATTTCTTCCTGGTTAAGCATTTGAGCATTTCATCACTGCAGTATTCTTCAGACCGGAGTATAACTCCGCAGGCGTGAAAAAAAATAAAAAAATAAAAAAATTGCACCATTATTTGAGACCTATTCCATTAGATTTATCTCTTCGCCCTTATCACATTCATACACATCATTTTTTAGCAAAATTTTTGACCCCACCCTCCTTGTTTCGGTTCCCTCGTCATCATGGCCCATACCCATAGCCAAGACTTGAAAGCTTGCCTCAATACCTTGCAATCTAATTTCACAGAGACCCAACAAGAAGTGAAACAGCTCAGTGCCAATGTTTTCACCATCAATACAACCATGCAATCCTCCATCGTCACCTCAATCGAGGAACTCAAACAAGACATGACTACCCAACTTGAATCTGTCATTTTGATGATCTGCACCAAGCTGCATATCCCTGCAGATAACCCTTTATCTGACCCACCTCCACATACCGAAGCTGAAACTTCCTCTCATTCCTGCAATTCTCAGCCCCATCACTTTCATCGTGACCTACGCCTTTCACGGGTGGATGTGACCAAATTTGATGGCTCAAATCCCACTAGTTGGGTAACCCAAATGGAACATTATTTATCTTTATATGACATTACAGATGACTTGGCCAAACTCTGGTATGGTGTTCTCCATCTAGATCAAGAACGTTGGAAATGGAGAAAAAAATTTCCTCAAGGGTATATTGCTTGGACACACTTTGTGGAAGAGCTTTATGAACGCTTTGACAATGACACCAACCATTTAGGATGTTTGACAAAGTTGAAACAATCCAGAACAATGGAAGACTTTATAGCTTCTTTTGAGCATCTGGCTTTTCGGACAGAGAGCATGTCTGATGCCTTTTTTTCGAGAATGTTTTATCAGTGGCCTCAAGGATGAGATTCATATCCATGTCCTCATGGCTTGGCCTTAGATTTGGGTGGAGGCTACTAAAAGTGATAAAGAATCACAACAAGTTGTATCTTCTCAAAACCATAAACCCTCCTTTATTCCTTGCACTAAACCAGTAAATCCCACTACTCCCTCTGCTCCACTAAAGATCCAAAAATTGACCAGGGATGAAATGGTTGAACGCCAACTCAAAGGTCTTTGTTATAATTGTGATGAAAAATATTTTCCAGGCCACAACTGTAAGGAACAAAATCTTTTTATGGCCATCTTGGAGGATGTTTCGGAAGAGGATGTTGAAACTCCCCTTGTGTCTAAGTCACCTGAAACCATGGACATAACCCCTCCCTCAGACCCTCCTGAAGTAGAACTGATCATTTCCCTAAATGCTCTCACTAGTTTCTCTGCTCCCCAAACCCTCAAGCTAATTGGTTACATCAAGCATAGGAAGGTCATCATTCTAGTTGATACTGGCAGCACCCATAATTTTATTCATCGTCACATTGCCCAAGAAACTCATTGCTATATCCATGCAGTCAATAATTTCCAAATCATGATTGTCAATGGTAGCTCCATGAAATGTGGAGGGCGTTGTGAAAATGTGCATCTCCAAATTGGTGACTACCACCTAAAATCTCATATGTTTTCTATCGACATGGGCGGTTGTGACATTGTGTTGGGTGCAGACTGGCTAAGGAATTTGGGTCTAATTCTCATGGATTCCAAGGAATTAACCATGCAATTCGACTAGGAGGGTCAAAAATATAATTTCCAAGGCATCACCACCGGTTCACTAGAGATCATTAGTTCCCATCACATGGAAAAGATGCTAAAAAAAGGTTATTTTGGCATTATTTCTCAACTCCATGCCATACAGAAAACTGAGACACCCTCTGTGCTGCAAGACCTCCAATCCATCCTCTCTAAACATCAAGTGGTCTTTTCCACTCCCCAGGGACTCCCGCCTTCCCATGGTGTTCATGATCATTCCATTCCCCTTATCCTAGGAAGCCTCCCTCCCAATATTCATCCCTATCGTCACCCCTTTTCCCAAAAAAATGAAATTGAGAAAATGGTTCAAGAATTACTTCACGCAGGCGTTATCCACCCTAGTACAAGCCCCTACTCTTCTCCTGTGGTCATGGTCCTGGAGAAAGAAGGTTCTTGGCACATGTGTCCTGACTTTCACGTCCTCAATAAACTCACCATTAAAGACAAATTTCCCATTCCTGTCATTGATGACCTCTTGGATGAATTGAGTGGCACCCAGTTCTTTACTAAACTTGATCTTTGTTCTGGCTACCACCAGATCCATATGAAAGAGGAAGACATTCCTAAGACTGCCTTTAGAACTCATGAGGGCCACTATGAGTTTTTGGTCATGCCCTTTGTCTTGTGTAATTCCCCCTCTACCTTCCAAAGCCTCATGAATCATGTCTTTCACCCTTTTCTCCATCATTTGTCTTAGTTTTATTTGATGATATCCTCATTTATAGAAAAACCTAGGCAAACCATCTTTCTCATGTGGACTGCGTTCTCCATCTACTCTCTCAGCACCAAATTTTCTTGAAACAATCTAAATGTGCTTCTCGTGCCTCATAATTCGAGTACTTGGGTCATATTGTTGGCAAGAACGAAATCAGGGTGGATCCTAAAAATATTGAAGCTATGCAAGACTGGCCTCACCCAAAGACTCTCAAAATCTTGTGAGGATTTCTGGGCTTAACAGGTTATTATCACATGTTTGTTAATAATTATGGAAAGATTGCGGCACCTCTCACCGCACTCCTTAAAAAGAATTATTTCACTTGGAATCCAACAACTGCTCAAGATTTTCAAACCTTGAAGATGGCCATGTGAACCACTCCAGTCCTGGCCCTTCCTGATTTTATAAAGACCTTTGTCCTGGAATGTGATGCTTCAGGGAAAGGTATTGGTGCTATCCTTATGCAAGAGGGTCTACCTCTGGCATTTACCAACAAACAACTGTCTGAACGAAATTTGGGCAAATAAATCTATGAAAAGGAAATGTTGTATATTTTGCATGACATTGATTTGTGGCCCCCTTATCTATTGGGGAAACGCTTCCAAATTAAGACAGATCATCAAAGCCTCAAGTATTTTCCGGAACAATGCATTTCCTCCCCAGAGAAAGAAAAATGGGTGACTAAGCTCTTTGGATATGATTATGAGATCATTTACAAGAAAGACAAAGACAATGTGGTGGTGGATGAACTTTCCTGAAAATATAAAGAGGAAGGCTCCCTTTTTTCTCTCTCCTTCATTGTACTAGATTGGCTCCAAGCCATTCGTCGGGAATGGCTACATGATCTCAAAAGTTCACTTATGATAGAACAATTGTAGTCCAATTCTCCAGTTTACCCAGGGTACTCTTGGGTCCATGATGAGCTTTGATGCAAAGTTCGTTTGTATTTAAGTAAATAGTCAAAACTTAAATCCACAGTGATTTCTGAGCTTCATGCTACACCCACAGCTGGGCACTCTAGGTTTACCAAAACCTATGACATGGTCAACTGTTCTTTTTTATGGGATGGAATGAAACAAGACATTCATAATTTTGTAGCCGAATGTGATGTGTGTCAATGCAACAAGGGAGAAATAGTCAATTCTCCTGGCACACTAAAAACTCTTTCGATTCCACCTACTATTTGGAGGGATATCTCTATGGATTTTACTACAGGCTTACCTAAATCAGGCAATAAATCAGTCATCATGGTGGCAGTTGATCGCCTTTTCAAGTATGCTCATTTTTGTTCTCTTTAACACCCATTTACAACATCCACTGTGGCTCAACTTTTCATGGATCGGGTCTTCAAGATTCATGGCATGTTGCATTCTATTGTTTCTAATTGCGACCCAACTTTCACCAGCAATTTTTGGCAAGAACTATTCAAGCTACAAGGCACCCAATTTCATCTCAACACAGCTTATCATCCCCAGATAGATGGTCAAACGGAAGTTGTCAACAAGTGTTTGGAAACATATTTGAGGTGTTTTGCATCAGAAAAGAAAAATTAGTGGGCTCAATGGTTACCCCTAGTTGAATGGTGGTACAACACTTCATACCATACAGCTACCCACATGACTCTTTTGAAGCGGTATATGGAAAAAATCCACCGTCAGTTCTCTCATATTTACCAGGTGTCTCAAAGGTCCAGGCGATTGACCAAACACTTACAGTTTGAGAGGCTATTCTCTGTACTCTCAAAGAGAATTTGGTCATGGCCCAAAATCGCGTGAAGCAACAAGCAGATCAAGGTCACTCTCAACGTCATTTTGTAGAAGGGGATCAAGTGTTTCTTCGATTGCAACCCTACAAGAAAAATTCCCTCAAGGCCAACCATTGTTAGAAGCTGGCGTCTAAATTTTATGGTCCTTATATAGCTCTCAAGCGTGTGGGATAGGTGGCCTATCAATTAGCTTTGCCCAGTCATTCTAAGCTACATCATGTTTTTCATGTTTCATGCTTGAAGAAGGTGATTGGAACTAAGTGCCAAACTCAAACCAACCTTCCTGAGTTGGACGAAGAAGGTTCCATTTGGCTACAACCACAAGCAGTTTTGGACCAGTGTGAGCGTCACCCGCATCAGCATATCATCAAGGAAGTGTTAGTCTAGTGGAAAGATACAACTCCAACAAATGCCACTTGGGAACCATCTACCATTTTGCAACAATTTCCACATCTCAAGCCTTGAGGACAAGGTTGTTTTCAAGGGGGGGGACATGTTAGGGACCTAACCCCTCACATAGGTAGAACAATGTATTCCAATGTAATAAAGTTCAATATTAATAAGGCCTTGCAATAAAGTAGAATAAGTCAAATGTAAGAAGACCCAATAGAAGCTTCTGCTTCTAGAAGGATCTTCCTCTAGATGTTTCTATCGATAGACATATTTAGTATAAATAGGAGTCGAGGGTATGAGAACCTTATCTTGGATATTATTGTAATAGAGCTCTACTTGACTGGAGTTTTCCCCCTTGAAGAGGCCCGTGAACATTTCTCTCAGTAATCAAAGTGCTCTTTCTGGTGTTATTCTGTTATCATTTCAATATTATTGTGGTGTTATTCTGGTTATATTGTTGTTCATCTGCCATTTCTAGCATTTGATTTTTATTCTGCATGCTTTTTATATATGGAATATTACATGGTGTCTCTTGAAAACTAAAAATTTTTAACTGAAATATAATTCTTATGATTGTTACATTTAGTTTTAGTTTTCTGTACATTCTTGTTGATAAATTGTATGGTTCATAAATAAAAAATTAAAGAATTAATTTAATTTGTGAAAAAGAATCAATACTGATTCACCCCCCGTCTTAGTATTGAACACCATTCCAACATAACTCCTTAGGAATGAAAAGATATGGATTTTTCCGTACAATAACCCAGGCATAAAATTGAGGTTGGCTCAACCAGTCTTTATAGGTTGGCTCGAAAATTGGGGACAAAATTACTATAAATGCAAGATATATTTTCGTATTTGGTGAGAAACCAAGCAAGAGATGAATTTTGAGGTGTTCATAAGTGATTTTAGGTGCACTAAAGGTGTTAGGTTGTCTCTTGGGATCTAGAGGTGTGAAAGAGAACTCTAAGGGATTTTCTTTTGGTCTTTCCTATTCTCAAGGTATGATATGAGGTTGTTATGTTGTCATATGTGCTACTATGAGGTTGTGATGCTGCCGTGTGCACTGATATGAGCTTGCGATGTTGTCGTGTGCATTGCTATGAGGTTGTGATGTTGTCATCAGTGGATGTTGTCGTTAGTGGATGTTGCCATCAATGGATGTTGTCGTCAATGGATGTTTCCATCCATGATTACATTCTAGAAATGATGCTATGAGTTTTGCTAGGTTTTGAAGGATTGTATGTGGAATGAAGCATGCAGGTGAAGTCAGAAGTACTCGGTGTATGAATATCTTAGATTGGTGTCTACACATATCTTATTGAGTTGATTCTTAGTTGAGGAGATTGGTGTCTGCAGTAGGTTGGTGCCTACATCTTGCTGAGTTGGTACTAAGTTGAGGAGATTGGTGTCTCCAGTAGGTTGGTGCCTACATATTGTTGATTTGGTGCTCAGTTAAGGAGATTGGTGTCTCTAGTAGGTTGGTGCCTACAATATTTGTAACTGTAGGTTGGTGCCTACAATATTTGTAACTGTAGGTTGGTTCCTACATACATTTATAAATATAAGTTTATTGTTTTCTCCCGACTGGGTTTCCATGTTAAAATCTGTGCATTATGATTTGATTTTATATGTGATTATTGTTTCTCAGCTAATGAATGTTTAATGAATGGTTAAATAAATTAAAAAGTATCTAATAATGATTCACCCCCCCCTCTCTCATTATGAGCATAATTTCAACAATTGGTATCAGAGTAGATTCCTTTGAAAACAGTCTAACTGTTGGAAGGTAGATCTAAGGATCACACATGACTGGTCAAGAGGAATTCCTCCTCATAGCCATGGATACAAATTCTACTGATAAAGAAAATGAACACAATCAAAAAGAAAAATTAGATTCGGAAGAAGAAGACATTGATGGAGAAGTGAATCTTGAAGAAGAACTCATTAGTGCCTTATAAGAAATAGACAGATTCAAGGGAAATATTAAAAAGCACAAAGAGAAATTGTAGAAATATGAAAATAAGGATCGCGATCTTGATGAAATAAGTCGGCTCGGAAAGTGGGGACAAAATTACTAAAAATGTAGGATACATTTTCTCATTTGGTGAGAAACTGAGCAAGAGATAAATTCTGAGGTGTGCAGAAGTGATCTGAGGTGAACTAAAGGTGCTGGGGTGTCTCTTTGGGATCTTGAGGTGTAATGAGAATTCTAAGGTATTTTCTTTGGTTCTTTCCTATTCTCAAGGTATGCTATGAGTTTGTAATGTTGTCATATGTGCTACTATGAGGTTGTGATGTTGTCGTGTGCACTACTATGAGGTTGTGATATTTACATGTGCACTGCTATGAGGTTGTGATGTTTTCATCAATGGATGTTGTCGTTAGTGGATGTTGTCATCAGTGTATGTTGTCATCAATGGATGTTGCCATCAATGATTACATTATGGGAATGATGGTATGAGGTTTTCTGGGGTTTGAAGGATTGTAGGTAGAATGAAGCATGCAGATAAAGTCATAAGTACTCTGTGTATGAATATCTTGGATTGGTGTCTACACATATCTTATTGAGTTGATGCTCAATTGAGGAGATTGGTGTCTACAGTAGGTTGGTGCCTACATATTTTTGAGTTGGTGATAAGTTGAGGAGACTGGTGTCTCTAGTAGGTTGGTGCCTACATATTGTTGAGTTGGTGCTCAGTTAAGGACATTGGTGTATCCAGTAGGTTGGTGCCTACAATATTTGTAACTGTAGGTTGGTGCCTACAAACATTTATAAAGATAAGTTTATGGTTTTCTTCCGATTTTATTTCCATGTTAAACTCTGTGAATTATGATTTGATTTTATATGTGATTATTGTTTCTCAACTAATGAATGATTTATGAATGGTTAGGTAAAGTAAAAAGTATCTTATATGGATTCACACCCCCTCTTAGTATGATCATGAGTTCAAAAATTGGCATAAGAGCAGGTTCCTTTGAAAACAATATAACCCCTGGAAGGTAGATCTCAGGAGCACACATGACTGGTCAAGAATAATTCCTCTTCATATCCATGGATAAAAAGTCTACTGATAAAGAAAATGAAGACAATCATAAAGAAAAACCAGATTAAGAAGAAGAAGACATTGATGGGGAAGTGAATTTTGAAGAAGAACTTGTTAGTGCCTTAGAAGAAATAGACAAACTCGGGGGAAAGATTAAAAAGCATAAGAGAAGTTGTAGAAACATGAAAAGAAGGATCATGATCTTGATGAAACAATTTTTTTTTACAATCTTGACTACTCAACTAGAAGAGGCAAAAAGGATAGAAGAAGTGGTGAGAATCCAGCTAAAAGAAAAGGAAGAAAATTGCAAGAAGTTAGAGGCTGAAATCATTTCCTTAAGAAAGGAACTAGAGAAAACAACTAGTTAGTTGAATATAAGCTTGATGTTTGGAAAGAGTACTGAAATATTAGATGATATTCTTAGTTTCCAAAGGTAACCATTCATCAAGATAGTTATTGGCTACGATGAAAAACAAAATACCCTCGAGGGAGATGCAAGCACCAATGTCACAAAGCTATTAGAAAAGGAAAATGAAGAAAAACCTAAAATCTATGCCAATATTCTCAAAGGCTCCATAAACAATGAAAGAAACAATAGTAAAGGAATTGATGACCAAAAAAAATATGATTCTTCCCACAAGAATGAGTTCAAAAGAGTTGTTCCACCAAGAAGACCTTTCACAAACCGGTACCAAAATCTCTTTCTTGGCTATTGCTTTTCTTGCAATAATTTTGTTCATAAAGCAATAGATTGTAGAGTTTATGAAAGAAGTGATCATGTGAGAGATAGAAATAGAGGTTCTTACAAAACCTCAAAGGATTATTATGTGAGAAACAAAACTAGAAGTTCTCATGGGTTTGCTAAAAAAAACTATAATTAATTTGATCCTCTACTTGAAAATGAATGTTATAAGTGCAATAACTGCATGCACATAGCACATGAATGTATAAGAAACATGATGAAGTCTCCTAAGAAAAATAAGGAAGAGGATGTTCTTACCAATCATAGAGAAGAATACACCAGGGTGTGAAAAAGGAAGCAAGAAGAACCAAAGAAGGAAGAATGTGGACTTGCACTTTATTCTCAAAATGAAGGGAACCAATGGTACATTAACAATGGATGTTCAAAACACATGAAAGGGGACTATACTAAGTTTCTCACCTTGAAGGAAGAAAAAGGAGGTAGTGTTACTTTTGGAGATAAGGCTTATGTAAGGATAGGTGGAAAAGGTAGTCTTAGTATTGATAATGGTAAGACTAGGACACATAATGTATTGTATGTTGAAGGGTTAAAGCATAATATTCTAAGTGTCAGCCAAATGTGTGATCAAGGTTACAATCTCACATTTCATTCTAAAGGGTGTGAGATAAGGAAAGAAGCTCCAGGAAGATTAGTGGTAAATGAAAATAGAACCTCAAGAGATGTATACATACTCGATAAAGTCAAAGGATAAAAATTTTGTATGGGAGTGATATCTCCCATATAATTAGTAAAGGGAAGCAAAATCTCATGGGGATAAAATTTATGTCAAAGGGGGAGAAGATGAAGACAAAGGAAGAATTGAAAACATAAGGAGAGTTGCAGACAGGGGGAGTGTTATAGAATTGGCTAAGGGTTTCCATAAATGACAAAGGGGTAGATTGTTGGAAATATTATTGGCATTGATGTTAAAGATAGAGGGAGCCTATAGATGTCCAAGATAAATACTAAAAGCCTACAAATGTCCAAGAAAAATATTGCAAGATTGAGATTGTTGAAAGTATAATTTTAAAAGTTTTGATGGTTAGTTTGGATACCCTATATTTGAAGGAAATTTTACCTTACATACCTAGCTCAAATGGGAGCACAAGTTATATGGTTGGAAATATTTTTCTGAGACCTTTCCAATGGTATATGTAATTGCCTCTAACTCCCTAGGAATGAGGAGATACACATTTTTCCGTTCACCAAACCAACCAAGAAATTGAGGTCAGCTCAGCCAGTCTTTACATGTCAACCAATAAAGTGAGGACACAATTACTATAAATAAAGAATAGATTTTCACATTTTGAGAGAAACCAAGCAAGAGATAAAGTATAATGTGTGCAGAAGTGATCGAAGGTGAGCTAAAGGTGCTAGGGTGTCTCTTTGGGATATAGAGGTGTGAAAGAGAAGTCTAAGGGATTTTATTTGGGTATTTCTTATTCTCAATGTATGCTATGGGGTTGTAATGTTTCTATATGCACTAATATGAGGTTGTGATGCTACAATGTGCACTTCTATGAGGTTGTGATGTTGTTGTGTGCACTGTATGAGGTTGTGATGTTTTCGTCAGTGGGTGTTTTCATTAGTGGATGTTATTTTCAATGGATGTTTATGTTAGTGATTACATCTTGAGAATTATGCAATGAGGATTACTAGGGTTTGAAGGATTGTATGCAGAATGAAGCATGTAGGTGAAGTTAGAAGTACTCTGTGTATGAAGATATTGGACTGGTGTCTACACATATCTTATTGAGTTGATGCCCAGTGGAGGAGATTGGTGTCTATATATTTTTGAGTTGGTGATCAGTTGAGGAGATTGGTGTGATCTAGGAGGATCTAAGGAATGCTCACAGAGGTCCCAGGGGATCCATAAATGCTCAAAATTATACCATTCCAAATTCTCTCTAAAATGACATCATTGTGTAGAGCTCGTCGTTGGCTTTCCAACAACACAAACGATAAGTCAAATAAAGTTCATATGAAAACGTTATGGCTAGTCAAAGTTCAAGTCAAACAGGTTAAAGTCAAAGTAAAAGGGGTAAAAGGGTGACATGTGTCACCACTACAAGAGTGACACGTGGCACTACCATACAGATGACATGGCCACACCCCAAGATGCCATGTGGACTAACCATACAGTGACTGGGAAAATGAGTTGTCAACTGACTGGGCAAGGTATAATCTAGGTGGACAAGTTGCATGTTGACATGTGGCAAGGTTCAACTAATGCGAGGATACCATGTGGCAGCCCACCATTGGCCTATATTGGTATGGTTATGTAAAATTATGGAGTCGACGAGGGTTGAACCTGTGACCTTCATAATATCCCAAAGGTCTAACAAATCCCCCATTACCAATGCACCATCATATGTGACTAAACATACATGTGGAAAATATTGTATTTGAAGTTGTGTTAGAATTTGATTGGGTGACAAAAGGATCGAGGGCATAAGCCCTTGACCCTAGCCTTTGGTTCGTTGTACACCATACAACCCTGTTATATCCGTGGGAGGGGACTAACAAATATGTGATGAGTTTAAAAAAATACATCATATACATAGTATATGGTTATACTATAACCATATAACCAACCAACGAATATGCCAAGAGAGAATCATGGGGAATAAAACCCCGACCTTTGCTAAAATTAGCCAACTCCTTAACAACTAGTCCAACATTCCCACCTATTTCAGGATGCCTCTATATTTAGTTTTAAGTTTCCAAAATGTGTGGATGGAGGTTGGAGGGCTCGGGCCTATATATGGGCACAAATCCCAACACCTCACACAATCTTAGTTATTTACGGGTCTTAAGGTGGCACAATTTTCAATGCAGGGTACAGATTTTGAGGTCATATGAATGTCTCGATTTGCATGCTAAGAAGAGGCTACATATGGTTGTCTCGTAAAGCATGCCAAGAGGTATATTGACGGAACATAGGCAACTTTATACTCATTTTTTAAGATTTTTCGCAAGGATCATGAATTTGAGGTATATTTTGTGATTTTATGTCATTTGTAAAAGTCTTGTTTCAAATTTTCATTAATGAGCATTTATCACATTTTTTTGCGTGCCGAAGAGGGCGAAATTGAGCTAGTTTAGAATTTGGTCGACTTTATAGTCAAATTTCTTAGAATTTTGCAAGGATTTCAATGATAAAATTATTTTCTTGTTTTAAGTAATGGAATTAAAGAGAGTCCATTAAAATGTCTCTTTTCAAGCATATTGTAATGTAATTTGGTCTTTTGAGATGACAGAGAACAATCATGCTATCTAAAGAGACTTTGAAGATGAAGTGATGTATGTCATATACATATGTATTTTACATTATTTTATTTTATGTTGTGTAATCTCACTATTCTGCAAATTAATCATCACTTTATGAGTTTTTTGTGTAAAGAGATGTAACATACTGTTGAGTCTCTATTTTGACATAGATAATGCCCTATCTTACCTTATATCTAATCCTTTTTGCCTGTGTTATAAACCTATACTGGACTACTCCCTCCCAAAACACATGCCTAATAGCTATGTCATGTCCACAAGAGGTAATTGATGATTTAAAGCATGTTTGTTTAACTTTCTTAAATTAATTCGATTGAAAGTGTTTTATTTTGTATAGTCTTAATAATTTGATTTATGAGCAGTCTATCCGGCACTACCAGACATCGTGTAATCCAGTACCAAATCCATTCCGATACCCAAGACAGTTTTAATCCAGTACCAAATCCATTCCAGTACCAAGACGTGTGTTATTCTGGTACTACCTGCTCTGCTCTATTCTGGTACTAGACTCGCGACTGTGTGCAATCCGGTACCAGAACCTATGTTTCCAGAATGCACCAGTTGGACCAGAATAATGGTGAAGATTTCGAGAAGAAAGTTGGATAGAAGTGCCCGAGTCAGTTTTCCAGTTGCAAGAGACTCCATTGCTCATGCACTTCGTGTCATGAGGATGGAGTCGATTCCTAAAAATTCAATGTAAATCTTAAATGTGAAATCTCTCAAACTGTTTAATGTTTATCCATAGATATTGATAGTATCAACTTACCTTATATAAGGAATGTTGTATAGATGATAGAAAGGGGATAATAGAGAATGTAAAAAAAGTATATTGTAAGAACCAGACAATACTTATCATTGTCATGTATGAAGTAAAAGACTGTTGATCCAATTTACCAGTTGAATTAATACAGAAGATCTTTTATGTAAATTTTTGGATGTGAGTGAAAAGTTTTAGTTTGTTACTTCCTTAAGAGGTTCCTTGTTGGTTCAGTAAGGGCCCACCACCCCAACTAAGGTAAACCTCCTTGTATACATTCTGTGTGTTTGTGTGGATAGTTTACAACAGTGTGTGTGTGTGTGTGTGTGATTGGTCTTTACTTCATTTTTAGGATTGAGCATTGAGTTAATCATTTTGGATTGGTGTGAATAAGCAAGTGTTAGATCGAATAGACATTTCATTCTCAGATTTTGAAGGTAGCTATTTCATAATTTGAAGTGTGGGACTGATATCTTGAGTTTATGACTATTGTAGACCTAGTATTGCAAGGGACCAAGAGACTTTATATTTCATCTTCATGCTCTGTAATAAAGTATTTTAGTTATATTGAACTTCCCTTGTGCTGGTTTGATTGAATTATATGAGGTTGAAGTTGGATTTTGTTTTGAGAATGGTTGGAATTGATTGTTTTAATTGCTACAGGAGACAAGATTCTTAAAGTTCATCTTTTCAATTCAAGTGCCTGAAATGAATAGACATGTTTCTCTAGGACAAAATCTCTTTGATTGACTATTTGTTTAAGTTTCATTATCAGTTTTCTCTTCTAGGTTCAGAGAATACTTTGAAGTATTTAGAAATCTTTGAAACAAGATTTTTATGTTATTAATTATTTCCTATATGCAACAGACTTAGGTAGGTTACTTTTTCTCGGCACATATAGTGTACCGACTCTTTCGATTACGAATCCAGGATTGACATTTAAATGAGTGTGAGATATACATTGAACATATTTATGCACTAAAATTTTGGCGCCTTTGCCAGGGAGTTGTAAACGGTAACAGGTAACATATTTTTTATTGGTTTGATGAAGTATTGGATTGGATTTGAGGATAATCTGAGGGCGGAGAGAAGACTGTAAGATGAAAGGTAAGAACCTACGCATCCACTTTGGTGGGGTTTCTCCAAAGTCAGGTTGTCCTCCTACCTCTAATTAGGAATCTGCATTTTTATTTATTTTATTTTTTTATGAGTAGGTACAGGGATAATAAAGGTAGATTTATTGCTCCTAAAATCTCAGAAAAACTAGAAAAGCAAACAACAAAGAAACCCCCCCCTTATACTAATTCATTGAAAACTCGTGCACGAAAATTTCTCAGAGGAGATAGCTCAAAGAAAACAATTGCAACAACAACAAAAGGCACTATATTTGATGCCACTGTTCAGATTAAAGACATAAGGCAACAAGAAAGGGAGGAAGCACTGGCGACCCCATCTAGAGGAGAAACTGGAAAAGAAGCAGAGGTGGTAATATAAGAGGCTGCATATGTTGTTGGGAGGCCACACAAAACCTTAGAACAACCAGAGATACCAGGTAACCTGGTGTTGGAACCATCACTCAGTGGAGAAAATTCACCACCTCCCTACAGATTGCTTGGAAACATGGCAGAAGCAGAGGGAAACATAGCCAATGAAACAAAGACATTTGGATTTCCCATACTGGATATTTCTAAAGATGTTGCTATGAAGAAAATTCCATTATCTTCACTTCATCATTTCTGAGGTATGTCAACAGAAGACCTTGAATTGTTTTTATTTGAATTTGACATATTGTCTAGGAGCTATAACTACACAGATAATGCTCAAAACTTAAAACTTTTCCCAGCCACACTAAAATATTTGGCACTGTGGTGGTTCATGAGCCTAGGGGAACACACAATTTTGTCTTGGGATGGTATGAAGGAGACCTTCCTCCAGAAATACCAAGATTACTGTAGACCTAGGGACGCTAGGAATGATATATTCAAAATGAAACAATCGGAAGAAGAAAGCTTAGAAGACTACCTAGAGAGGTTCTTATAAAATTACCAAAAGACTAAGCAGTTTTCCTTAGATACAACTACATTTAGGACTGTCTTTCTAAAGGGTGTGAGGGATGATTTCATTGAAGTGTTAAACCTCATGAGTTATGGGGACGTATACGAAAAGCCATTTGCAGACATAGCAAAGTATTGTAAAAGATACTCTCACAGTCAAGCTAAAATGGGGAAAAGTATAAGGGACCCTACCAACAAAATTGCTAAACCCACGTCCGGAGGTGTCACGAGGATTGAACTTGGAAATCTATTGGAAAAATTTTAAACAGATATCCTAAACACCATCATTTCCCAACTAGATACCATGAAAATTAAAAGAAAACAAGAGGAAGAAAATGTTGTGTTAGCAATTTTCTGTCATCAGTGTAGGAGGAAACACCCTAAAAAGGAATGCCCCCTCAATGTTATTGAAATATGTGGTCTTTTCACAGAGGAACATCCTACTAACAAATGCCCTTCTCTTCCTGGACTCAAGGCCATGTTCAAGGGAGGAGGAGAACCTGAGATATCCTACTCCCTTAGGAGACCATGGAGACAACAAAACCCCAGCATATTTTCCGACCCAATTACACAATACCCCCAACAGTAATGGGTACCCCCCATGTCTTATCCTCAGTGGTCGACACAAACCCAAACTTGGTAAAATGGGTGGAGAGGACCTATATATGGAAATGTCCCCTTTCAACCAACAAATTTTCCCACCTATCCACAATATCCTTCGAATATTTCACAGTTGCTCCCAGGATTTAACCCCCCTGCTCTTCTTCCACCCCCACAACTACAATAACCACTTTCACTACCCATGAATCCAAATATGCAACAACCAATGCAAGTTGCACCCATCCAAAACCCTCCTCGGCCTACCCCTATTCCTGCACAACCTATCCCTAACCCAAATAACAGACCGACACAACCTATAAAAAACATTGAAGTACAAACCTTTCCTACATATGTAATAAAACCAGCTCCATTTAATGGAATTGAATTAAGATCAGGAAGGATTGTAAACAAAACAAATCCCACTATGGTCATTCAA
Organism: Picea mariana; assembly: GCA_032191745.1. Taxonomy (NCBI): domain Eukaryota; kingdom Viridiplantae; phylum Streptophyta; class Pinopsida; order Pinales; family Pinaceae; genus Picea; species Picea mariana. Next base: position 173,889 of record JASDQU010011561.1, on the reverse strand, counting down.
GAAGAACAAGTGCATAATCACACAAACCAAGAAGAACAAATAGATGTTCAAATGGTTCAAAGAGAAGAATAGATGACTAATCCATTGAACGAAGAAAGAAATACTCTAGTACCACAAGAAATCCCTTCTCCAAACTCCCTTGCAGCAAAAACACCCCATGAAATGAATCCCCCTTACCCAGAAAGGCTGCTCGTAAAGAAAACCGAGGAACCTCTAGAACATAATCTAGAGACTGAACTTTGGAATATATATATGTAAATATCCCACTACTATAGGCCATTAAAGACATACCTATCTATGCTAAAATTGTAATGGACCTTTGCATTAAAAAGCCAGGGAGAAAGAGGAAGGAACCTCCTGTCATATGGGTGGTAGGGCAGTTATCTGAATTTATAACAGAAACGCCTTCCAAGTATAGTGATCCAGGGAACCCAGTGGTAACCATAGAAATCAATGGTGTTTCCTTACCTAACACATTGATTGATCTAGGGGAAAAAATAAATGTGATGTCAGTAAACACTATGAAAACACTGCAACTAGATCACTTAAGCTAGAGCTTGCAGATAAATCAGTCATCACCCCAACAGGAAGTTTAGATGATATAACAGTGACATTGGCCTCTTGGGAATACCCTATGGATTTGTTGGTAATCCATCCCAAATCTCCCAAACTAGGACACCCAGTGGTACTTGGCCGACCTTGGTTGGCCACTACTAATGCATTCATCAGTTGTTGATCTGGAGAAATGATAATTTCCAATGGCACTGAAATTCAGAAACTTATCCTTTTTCCCCCCGCCCAACCAGCCATTGAAGTTCCTCTTTGGTTGGAGAATCTTTATGGGGAGGGGGGATGTACTCAACCCTTGTTGACACTTGAACAAGTAAAAGGAGTACAAGAACACTTTGAAGAACAAATCCTAAGTGTATTCTTGTCTTCTTCGGCATGCATTGACTATCCCCAATCTTTCCCTAACTACACACACATCTTTAGCCCTGAATTTCAAGAAACTTGGCACCCTTCCACTTCTACAATAGCCACTCTTTCACAAGTAAAGGAAGGGAAGGAATCTACTATCCAAGCTATTGAAATCAGTTCTGGGAAGTCCTTATATATCAATGTTATCCTAGAAACAGATCAGCAACAAAAGTTGGTACAAATGATTCAAGGGCAATTTGATGCGTTTGCATGGGATTACTCTGACATGAAAGGGATCCACCCAGATACCTGTATGCATCATATTTACACTAACAATCATATCAGACCTGTCTGAAAGCCCCAGAGAAGAATGAACCCAGCCTTGAAATATATAGTAAAGGAAGAACTCCAAAAACTCCTACAAGCCAATTTCATTTACTCTATATCAGATAGCAAATGGGTCTCCCCATTAGTTATTGTACCAAAGAAAAACATGAAATGGAGGATTTGTGTGGACTTTCGAGAACTAAACAAGGCCACCTATAGGGACTACTTCCCTTTACCTTTCATAGATCAGGTCTTGGACACTTTATCTGGGAAGAGGTAATTTTCTTTCCTAGATGGGTTTAGTGGCTACAACCAAATACAAATTTCACCAGAAGACCAGGATAAGACCACATTCACCTGTCCTTGGGGAACCTATGCCTATAGGGTTCTCCCCTTTGGGTTATGTAATGCCCCTGCTACCTTTCAGAGGTTTGTCTTGGCTATTTTCTTCGATTTGACCAATGATTGTGTGGAAGTCTACATGGATGACTTCACGGTATATGGGGATGATTTCCAACAGGAATTGGATAATTTGAAGAAGGTACTAGTTAGATGTAAAGAGACCAACCTCTCACTCATTCACAAAAAATCGAGAATGCTGCTTACTGAAGGAATTATTCTAGGTCACCACATCTCCGGTACAGGAATAAGAGTGGACCCTGCCAAAATCGACATTATTTCCCAAATTAAGATCCCTAGCTCACAAAAGAAAATCAGAAGTTTCTTAGGGCATGCCGGCTACTATAGGAGGTTTATTCAAAATTTTACAAACCTAGCTGCCCCCCTTTTCAAACTACTAACGAAAGATGCTGAATTCTATTGGGATGAGCAATGCCAAATCTCCTTTGAAATCTTAAAAATAAAACTTTCAAGTGCCCCTGCTTTGAGAGGTCCAAACTGGTCTCTTCCTTTCCATATTTGTACAGATACAAATGCCTCAAATAACACTTTGGGAGTTGTATTAGGACAAAGGGAAGGGTAGATTCTTTATGTTATATACTTTGTTAGTAAGAACCTCTCACCTGTTGAAGCAAACTATACTGTCACAGAGAAAGAATTTTTATCAGTAGTACATGTCATCAACAAGTTTAGACACTATATAAAAGGATACAAATTTTTTGTGCACACTGACCACTTAGCTATCAGATTTCTAATAACTAAACGTATTACAACTGCTAGAGTAACTAGATGGTTGTTGCTACTACAAGAATTCAATATCACTATCATAGATAGGCCTGGAAGAGACAACTTGGTTGCTAATTTCTTGTCTAGGATTATCCATACAGGTGACAGTACTCCAATAGATGATGATTTTCTGGATGAGAATTTATTTTCCATTTCTACTTTCATCCCTTGGTACATAGACATAGCCAACTATTTGGTAATCGGCAAGCTACCTCAAGGTATGGCATCCAGAGAAAAACAGAGAATCATTCAGATAAGTGTCAATTATATGTGGCATGAGGATACCCTATACCAAATGGGACTTGATTTGGTAATCAGAAGATGTGCCCGGGAAGATGAAATGCAGGATATCTTCAGAGCTTGCCATGATGGCCCATGTGGAGGCCACTTTTCTGACAAAAGGACAACTTACAAAATCCTACAATTTGGCTATTATTGGTCGACCATTTTCAAAGATGCAAAGAAATACATGGCTAGCTGCGATGATTTCCAAAGAATGGGAAAACCTATAGTAGTCGACGAAATGCCACTCCAAGCCCAAGTAGTAATCGAACCCTTTGAAAAATGGGCCTTAGATTTTGTAGGACCTATCAATCCCATGTCCCACAAAAAAAAATACATATTAGTTTGCACAAACTATGTAACAAAATGGGTAGAAGCCAAGGCCCTGTATTCAGCTAATGAACAATCTGTTGTAGACTTTCTCTTTGAGGAAATTTTCACTTGTTTCGGGGTACCTCAAGAAATAGTCACTGAACCAGGGACACAATTCACCTCAAATTTGTTCAAGGATCTTACCAAACAATACAATATCAAACACAAAAATTATTCTCCCTATCACCCCCAAGCCAATGGCCAAGTGGAATCGACCAACAAAGTGATAGAGGCCATCCTCACTAAGACTGTTCAACTACATCACAAAGACTAGGCTGATAGGTTTCCTGAGGCCTTGTGGGACTACATGACAACCTGGAGAAATACAATAGGCCATACACCTTATGAGTTGGTGTATGGGAAGCAGGTACTACTGCCCATAGAGTTTTAGGTAAAGACCTTCAGAATTTCCATGCAATTAGAAATGGACCTGAATGAAGCTAAAAAATAGAGGCTATTACAATTGAATGAGCTTGATGAGATAAGATAAGATGCTCTACAAAGAACCACCCTGATACAAGAGCAAAGGACCAAATGGAACGACAAGTACATTAAAAATAAGTCCTTCCAGCCAGGTGATTGGGCCCTCCTATATGATAGTAGATTCAAAATTTTTGAAGGAAAACTCTCTACCAGATGGATGGGGCCCTATGAGGTTGATACATTCTATGACAATGGTGCAGTAAGGATAAAGAATATTGATGAAAATTAGACTTCCCTTGTTGTAAATGGACATCGACTGAAGGTTTATCACAAACCTCTGTCAAAGGAGGATTTTGTCAAAAATGTTTTTCAGACTTCCGAAATGCAACTGGTAAGCAAGAGGGTTTCTCCTCCTGCTGACCTACCATAGTAAGTTCAAATTGTATAAATTCATTTTCTATACATAGGTGTGTCATGAGATGAAGTTTTTCTTTATTTTTGGTGTAACTAACAAAGGCAATATATA
>JASDQU010011561.1:134069-161795 GCA_032191745.1 Picea mariana | reverse complement strand
CAAGTGATCTCAGAATTGTTTACAACTACAATTCAATCACTTCTATTAATCCAACTATCAATTTTAATGAACTCGTCGTTACATACACATGTATTATCAACCAATATTTTATTTCTTCTATCTAGAAATATTTTTGTCACTTTGTCCCCTCAACAAATATTTTCTGTAATTTATCATTATGTAGTTTATTTAACATGCAACTTTCTTGTTGTAATATCTAACAGTTCCTGAAGTGTTTTCAACTTCATGAGTTAGCAATACTCACATCATTTCAGCTGTTAGTATAATCATTTCTATTTTATATACTATATACATGCATTCACCAAAATGCATTCAATAATTCTTGGAATACCACTTGTAACCTTTTTAATAGTTCCAAAAACTAATCTTGGAATTGTAACAAATAATAATACAATCACCTTCAACTAGTATTCATATTAAATACAATGCATCTATCCATAATTATGTATTTTCAGCACCATAGGCTTTTCATAATGCAACAATTACTTACTAAATAAAATAACAATCGATGTTCCAATACTCATGGCCACAACTATACAATAAATCCATGCATTGGCTACAAAATACCACATAACTATGTCATGCATCCCACCACGATGAGTTGGAAGGTTTGGCCAACGCCTCAACACATCATCCACACACTTCCTATTGTGTTCCTGACTAGTTGGATACATTCCTTTTCAACCCAAACACAACACCAAAAATATAATTCTTAAGTGCTCTTCAGTGTCGACAAAGAGGTTGCAGTCCAAACATCAGATATATAGTAGATACCATTGAACACTCACATAGTGCTATATCTCTTCCATATCCAACCATATTATGGTCTCACACATGACTAGCTCCATGGATATTCATTATTATAGAAGGAGTGTGTCTCCTGAATTAACCCGGTTCTGATCCCATAACCAATCATAACATAATATGCAACTAACATTTTATCTAAATGCATTCTAGCATCAACAACATTTATATAATCTAGGCCTTTGGCCATTACATATCAATTTAAATATTTAAAATTAACTGAGGGAATACTTACCTCAATCCCCTTCAACATGGAAGAAACAAATGCATACCTGAATGGTGGTTATCAACCTACTTGATGCTACTTGGTCAACTGGTATTTGTAGAAGCTCACATACTTCCTCCTTCATCATTTTGATCACCATTCCTACCACCCTCATGGGTATTCACCTAGATGTAAATAATAAGCAACAACAACATCCACATCTTTAACCCTGCTATATCATTTTTCCTGAATACATAATCCATCATTAGTCATACTCAATTTCCATAACGTCGTAATAACAAACTATTTTAATTTCACAAGCATGTTATATGCATATCCAAGAATGTGCAATTACACATCCATATGCGCCAAGCATTTACTGTCAGCATGCCTACTAATGCATATGCATTTTAACTTCATTGTATGCCTCATGAAATTTAGTGGATTTCTGTTTCAATTCACTTATTTATTTATCTATTTATGTTGTAGCCAATTGTCTTTAAACTCCTTCAGATACTTGCTACCTTGTGTGCTCCCATTATTCTCATCTGCACTATTGTTCCATGGTATGAATACTTTCCAACCAAGTTCCCCTTGGCCATTCTGCAATCCAACCAGTGTACTCAAATTGAAACATCTCCATTTGGTTAGTCATGCCCAACTTTACTTTTATGAGGCATTCCAACACCTTGGAATGAAGTAACACAAAACATTCCATCACTCTACTACCACAACATTCTTGAATCAAATACTATCACTCCTAGTTTTCCATTAGGTTACTTCATTAACCTTTCCCTGTGAAACCATACCTTCAAACTTAATACCATTCCCAATGGAATTCCATTTTCACTCAGTGACACTTTTTAAGTGAGAGAGAATTCAATTTCTCTGCATTGGCATCCTGCTTCCAATGTGAACTCTGATATTAGGAGTGGATCTCTTTCACACTTAAGCTTTGCAACTGTCTACGCCTCTCTTCCTTCAAGGATAAGAAGTCATACCTTTCCTTTTATGCCCATCCATGACATCTTTAACTTGCTATCTTCACATCCTATGTGAGGACTCTTTCTTCTATTGTACCTGCAATTTATTCAGATTATGTGGTTGTTGACTAATACTTTTATTCCACTATTCTTGAGTTCTTTGTCCACCTTTGACTACTTTCTATGTAGCTCTTGATTTCCTCATCCAATGCTTGTAAGCTTTTTCATGCTTCCATGACCCTAACATCTGATCCTAAAATGGAATTGATCTGATTATACCTCTAATCCTGCCAAAATATGTAAGCAATCATCAGGTTAGAATTACACATATCATACAAAAATTGTAAATTAAATTTACAAGTACCTTTTTTGTTTAATTCATGAAGAAAATTATATTACTTATAACAATTATCCAAAATAGACTTATTCTAGTTCATTCTCCTCTGAATCAACATTCCAACGACTGAAATATCGCCCCAATTCCATATCATAGCTGAAAGTTAGGGCTGCCTGAAAAAAACCACTTTCATCCCCCTTAACTAATACATAAAATCAAGATCTGCAAAGGTGCTTCTTCCAAACCATGATCCATTTGAACATGGCTCGAAACTATGGGCTTAAGCACCCTTTAGCGCTCTGTTTTGTGTTTTTCTACATAGGAGCTTGCACGAACACTAGGTATGAGGGATGGTTGCTTCTAGGCCCTTTTTACCTTAGCATGGGACTGGCACTGGGACCAATTCCTTTAGACTTTGACCTTCAACTATTTTCCCTTGTCAACTTTTGTTTCCCCCCCAAAGTTCCACTTCATCGAATCCTTTAATAAATACACTAGAAAAAATGAATGATCGAGATTTAATCTCCTACCGAATGGACGGTCCTGCACCCATTTGGAGGCTTCAACGAGATCAACGAATATGAATTAATCAAGCGTTGAGATTGACGACTCTCAACCAATTCATAAATTCGACACTCCGGGATATTTCCATTCCTAAGTCTTCCACTTCCCTAGAGTGAAAATCCTCTGAAGTACTTACCTCTGCTCCCTTTATTTGATCCAACGGTTGAGAGATGTCCCAAAGGGATCTCAGATCAATAGTATGCGTGCCTTCGCAACTTAGGGCTTCGACACTTTTCACTGATAGAAACTTGGACACCCCCGGATTCATGCTCCCGGAGATGAAACGTCATGATGACATCACCTGGGGTGATGTGGATTCATGGTACATGTTCCATGTGTCACTTAAAAATGGACAGATCGGGCTCAAAAAGGTACCGAATTTAGGTGACATGTGTCCCCACATGGAAAACCTACCATGTGGCATAAGCCACACCATCATCCATACGGGTGATCCACAATCACAGCTCCAGATACGACGGTCTGCATGACCTTTCGTCTTTACACTTCGAGGCTCCGATGCTTCAAGGTTTTGCTCTACAACATACTTAGTAATTGTTAGAGTGGTGAAGTTTCGAAGCTTGAACTTCGCTACACTTCTATCACTACTAGATCCAATGACTCGCAACAATACCGAAGTCCTTCCCTCGATCTAACGATCGATGGGAATTCTGGGACTTCGATGCTCCGGGGCTCCAGGTTGTAGCAATTCAACAAGGTTTAAAAATCTTGGAGTGAAAACTTCTGAAGTGGTAAACACTGGGTGACCACGATCGACGATGGAGATTCCCCTGCACCTCCTATCAGATCAGACGGTTGACGAGACTTCGCGACTCCAACCTTCAACAGTTCAATCTTTTCCTACCTTCCAAGATTGCCAAAGAGAAGGAGTTCTGAAGTCTTACCTTTGGTGCTTGGCTTTGATCGACGACTGATGATCGATCAAATAGATCTAATAGCTGGGACTTAATTCTTACCCAACCTCCTGTTTTCCTCCACCAGATGACCCATGTTCACCTGCCTTTCGATACGACAATCCAAATTTCCCTCGATCCCATGATGGTGATCGCTCCCAAATTCAAAAGGAACGGTCACAACAACACGATACTTTACAAAAGATATCTGATGTTCTGGCTACCGCATGATCTCTACAATGCCATTTCTCCTGAGCTTCATGATTTCAAGGTCATAAACAATATCAGCCACGAGACTCTGACCAATAGACCCAGCCCATACCAGCCCGATGTTTCAACCAGAAGCTCTGATACCAATCTGTAACACACCCAACCACCCACAAGCTAGGCTATGCTACTTAAACAGGTTGCAACACAACCAACCAACAACAAGCAGGGCGTGTTGCAGTCCCCAAGACTCAATTCTATGAACTTATCTAAAAAACAAAGGACTTCTCATTAATGTTAGAGGCATGAAAATCACATGCATAAGACAAGATCTATGCTACAAAATAAGGAAGTAAACAACGTGCCATGCACAACAAATAACCAGTAGACAAGCACATTAAATACATAACTCAGAGATAATTAAATACACAATAGAATACACATTAGACAAAAAACACAGAGAGCACTTATCTTTCAAGTAAACATGTTGTTGGATTACTGAGAGGCGGGGTGAATCAGTAATAGAGAAATTTAATCCCTTTTCACCATAAAATGCAAGTGTTATATCAATGTAGCATTATCATCCAATATTTTCATAGTAAATAAACAATAAACAAATGAGAAATCACACACATACACAGTACACCAATGTTTTACGTGGAAACCCAAAGCAGGAGAAAACCACATAATTATTTTTCTTATATGTCTTTAAGAATTAAATTCATTGGAAGCACCAACTTCCTTTGTTTTCTAGCTGCAACTGGAAGGAGGATCCAACCCCCTAGTTTCTCATGATACAACCTAAAGGAAGATCCAACTCCCCAATTCTCTGGCTACAACTAGAAGGAGGCTACAAACCCCCAGTTTCTTAGGCTACAACCTAAGGGAAGCTCCAACTCCCCAATTCTCTGGCTACAACCAAAAGGAGGATACAACCCCCTATATTATCCAACTACAACCGGAAGGTGGCTACAACCACATGTCCTTGCCCCATCCAACCGCCCTGATGTAGAAGTAGAATGATGGAACCACTATCACACTATCACTATAAGATATATTGTTGTAAACCTGTACCAATCAACCTGTAATCAACCTATAACAATAACCTATGCCAACATGTACCATACATAAACCTGTACCTCAACCTGTACCATAAACAAATGCATCAACCATGCACCAAACCTGTATAAATAACTTGTCACAATAACCTGTCCAAACAACATATAATAAACTTGTATCATAAACAAGTGCATCAACCATGCACCGACCTGTACCTCAACCTATACCATCAATGAGTGCATCAACCATGCACCAAATATGTACCAATCATGCATCAAATACAAATAAATTATGACTCATCAAGATGTACCAACATCATCATCTATACACCTCAAGTATGTGCCAACTCATCAACTACTTGTCTCAACCATGTACCCAACATGTACCTCAACCATATACCAAATACATATACCAATATAACCATCAAAATTTTTCTAGAAATACATCATGCTATCCATAACCAAATACCATAAACCCTTACATCAAACCATGTGTCGTAACCTCATTTTTATGTAGCCTCAAGGATGTATCATTCATAAGCCAATCATATACCAATACCACTAACAAGTGTCTCTCACAATGCACCACAAGATATGCCAATAAATCAACTAAGTGCATTGGCAATATACTTCAATAGATCTGCCTCAAAACCATTCTACAACAAGCCCTAAAATTCCAATAGGGCATCCAACATATTTACAAGAAAACCCTCAACTAGATTCATAATTTCAACACTACACATATGAAAACCATACCTTTTTCTTCTTGTAGCGTTATGCTACCGCAGTTTTTCTACCGCGGTATTTCTGCCGCACTTTTCTTGCTGCAATTTTCCTGCCGCAGTTTTTCTACCGCACTTTTCCTGCTACTGTTTTCCTGCCGCAGCTTTTTTGTCACACTTTTCCTGCCACAATTTTCCTGCCACACTTTTCCTGCTGTGATTTTCTTACTGCACTTTTTCTGTCATAGTTTTGCTGCCGCGATTTTTCTACCGCAATTTGTTTTCCACAGTTTTCCTGTCGTGATTTTCTGCCACACTTTTCTTTATCAATAATACCTGCCCAAATAACCTTTCAAAAAATAGATATTCAATGATATTCAATAGGTGATTAAATGAGAGACCTTTTCCTCTTATTTATACTTTCATGTAGCTTCCTCAAGGGGTTACCTTCTAACCATCGTAACCCACTTTCCTTATTTTAGGGCTAACCCACTTCTAACCACTTGTCCACTTAGTAATTTATCAATTAAATTTATTATTTAAATAATTTCTTTTGTATCCACTTTGAATTATAGTACACTCATCACTTCACTTTATTATTTACCTTCTAACCATCTTAAACCGCTTTCCTTATTTTAGGTCTAACCCACTTCTAACCACTTGTCCACTTAGTAATTTCTCCATTAACTTTATTATTTAAATAATTTCTTTGCATCCACTTTGACTTATAGTACACTCATTACTTCACTTTATTATTTAAATAATTTATTCTTTGAAACCACTTTGACTATTTGACCTTTGGGGCTTCTAGATGACTCATGAGGGTTCTCCAAGTTCACATGGCCATAACTCTCTAACTGTGAGGAGTTATGTGACGTTCCACATACCACCGGAAATGGAAAGACATGTTTGAATAATTTTACCTGTAAATATATCAAAACTCATACCATTATCCATCAAACAAACTTGGGAACATTACCCAAACCATTGTGTTGCCGAAATTCTCTACCAGAATTTCTTCAAGGGTTGACATCAATGAAAACCAACCCAATTAATCAACAATATCCCCCTTTGGAATTGATGGAAACACTTTGATGCAATATTGAAGTCATGTCACTTGTTAGAACACGTATAATTTTGAGCTTTTAAACTTTAGATTTTGCCTCTTAGAAATAAAAATTTTACCCAAAAATAAAAAAAACTTAGAGAGTTTCCTTTTAATTTTAAAGTAAATCCATTGGTTGTTCTTTATCGATAAGGCGCTTACAATATCTATCGTCGATGAGTCACTCTAATTTGATCGAATGGTCCTAATGATCTCCGATGTTTAGAAGCTACCTGAGTTTTAAAAGAAAGTCTTTAACGGTCGCTTCGAAGCTTCACGCTTCGGGTATTCCAGCAAATCTAAACAAAAAAAACCCTGAAACTCTGAAGTCCTGAAGATAGTCACTCGTGATAATTTCTAAAGGACTTACAGACACGTCATGGGACACATGTCTTTTAAAATATTTTCTTGGGTTAACACGTGGTACTTATTTTCGACATTTACGTCGGATGATTCACACGTTTTCAAGTAAAACGTGACACCTTTCTTTTCTTGAAATGTCATCAAGAATGACGTCCTCTCTGCCACGACACTCTGGGAGATTGCTCTTCGGTAGTTTTAAAAAATACTGAGTTCACAAAACACCAAAGTATCAAAGCGCCAAAGTAATTACAAAAAGTAAAAAGTGTTTTAAAGTGTTAATACAACATTTAATAACTTAGGTTAATCATGATTAAGTATTAATTAATCACTTTGCAAGTTCGAACTTTGGGTAATTTCTACCCTGTCATAATCAAGCTTCTAAACGCCAAACTGTCGAAGTATTAATGACATTTATGATTGATTAAGGTTAATGATTTCAATAAAGATTGTGAATCACCAGGTAATAAATTCCATTAATTTTTTAATAAATTCTTTGTCAGTAGATCTATAGGAAGATCGATAGAATTTTTGAATAAAGAACTTTGAATTTCAAAATCATTTTACCATTTGAAATTAGTAGTTTTTTATTCAGTGTAGAGCTTACAGACTTCTCTTGTTACATGTAGGATAATTCTATTTCCTTGAGGATTATGGTGCCACGAAAAGTTGCAAAGAAACTTGATGCATCGGGTGATGATTCCAATCCAAATGCAGATGTTCTATTAGACACAACTATGTGAGTTACAGACGCCATTGAGTCTTGGAAGGTTTTTGATATCTTAGAGCATGAGATTATTAACTGTCTAGACAACTCTGCCGAGGAAGACGACGAGTCCTTCTCAGCCAAGCTTAAATTTGTAGCACAATCAGAACTGCATAAGATCGTTGCATGACCCAGAATTATACCTTACAATGATATGATAAATTGGGCATTGGAACATATCGACATCCAAACCAGAAGCGTCATCAACCACCAAAAGACCATCGTCATCTCTTATCTATGGAAGAAACTACAATTAATGTATAAGATTTCCCCTACACCTAGATATACTTACAATGTAGCATTTCTTCTAGATTTTGAGAGAAGAGAATTCACTCAATACATTAGAAATGGTCATGATATAATCAAGACCTGGTGGGGACATCCAGAAAAATTCAGAGTCGATGCTCATGGTATGTATGCCACGACGTCCTTAGATTCTCATATGTTATATATAGCCATGATGCTTTGTCATATGTTTGGGAAAAATAACCCTATGCATTTCTCAGTTGAGTGGGTAGCCATAATGAATTAAGTAGCCAAGGGTTATACCTTCAATTGGGATAAAATGTTATTTGACAATTTGGACAAGGAAATTGTTGAGTATCAATCATCAAAATCAAAAGGGCAACCTTCTCCTTTTTACATGTCAACATATATTATGGATTCCATTTGTTTCATTACCCCATTCCCCTTGATGAACTGGAGTTGGACCTCGACCAGTTCTGAGCCAATACATTTCTACCGCTCCAAATTGTGGAAGGAAAATTCCAAAGATTTCTTTTATGAAATCTGTCATAGGGTAGTGATACCTGTTCACATAACTATCTATGGCCACCCGTCGCCCAGGGTTTGAGAAAATATTATGGGGAATTTAGGTACACTTGTAGACTGGTTTATTGATGAGAGTTTCTCCTACATTAGAGTATTTGGTTCTTTTGTTCCTCCTCATGCCCTTCCACAGTTTTTACCTGACAAGCTGGTATGTAGAGAAGTGGCAAACCAAACAGCAGCAGGAGGTATCAACAAGGAATTGAAAGAAACTTAGAAAAAGGTTTGGCCAACTTTTACCATTCAAGTTGGTATGTTCACATTATTATATTTTGGTCATTCTAAAGTTGAGGTTGCAACCCTAGAAGATGTGAAATTATTTGGCATCGAATTCAAGAAACATGATCCACATAAGATAGTGGAAAATCATTTAGCTCAATTTAACATGAAGCGATATATCCATGAGGATTATCCTTATGATGAGATGTTCAGGGGAGTTAGATATTATGAATAAGTTCAACGTAGATTCCAGACTCTGCCTCCTAACCAACAAGTTGGCTTCCTTAGCTTTAAAAAACATAGACAAAACAGTTTACTGAATATATTGCAAGGAGAGTCAAAACCCATGCCTTCTTCACAGGAAGCTAAACCCATAGGATCTGAGCCAAGTTGCTCCACTAAGCACAAAGTTGAAGAAGTCCCAAAAAGTCCAGAAAGGTTATTTAGAGAAATAAAAACATCACTATCAGGTTTGAATGATCCACAAGTATTAGCTCGGTTTGAAGCTTTCATGAATATAGGACAAGCTGTTCCTCATTCAACACTAGATACTCCTTCTAGCACCCCAAATACAACAAGTCAGGAACATTCCACAACAATTATTTCTCCTATTCTATCATTGACCCCTTTACAAACCAGCTTTGGAAATCCTAATTCAGATCTCATTCATGTTGATGATCTTACTCCTATATTTTCTGAAGAGATGCCTCCCTCAAGTTTCTTTTTCAACAAGAAACGAAAAACTATTGTAAAAAGAGAATCTCACCAAAAGGATGGAGTAATCACTAAAAGTCAAATATTGGTGTATGATGGGAAAGACCAAGATGATCCTAAGTTTGCAAAGGAAGTTGCAGATTCACTAGGGGCTTTTGCCTCTTCCAATCAATGGTCAGTGGACAATTAACTGAACAATTGCAACATAAATGTCTCTTGGTAGAGAAATTACAGAATGAGCTACATAGTACATAATAGACTGTTAGAAGCAGAATGAACCAGGACATTGAATAAACTAGGGCTAGTTATCAACATCAAATGAAGCAGTTACAAGATAACCTTGAGCTTCTCTACCAGAGTTCACATACCAACAATGGTTTGATCACTTAGTGAGACAATTTGATTGAACAACTGCAAGACAAATTGGCCCTAACAAAGAAAAGAACAATAGATATTACTGCCTTCAAAACACAAGCATCAGAAATCAATGAGAAGTTGGAAGCTGCCTAGCAGGAGCTCTATAAAAACATAGATGCTATTCAGAAATGCTCTCAGGCAATAAAAATTTCTCTAAAAAGTATTTATGTCAAGGAAAAAGAGGCTTGTGTAGCTTGGTCTAAGTTTCAGGAATTTATCATATGGAGGAAAAAAACTATTATCCATGGTCTCGCCCCTTTTTGACATTATGAACAAGTGAAGGGAGAAATGACCTTGAAAGACTGGGAAACAAATCTGGAGCAAAGAAAGAATCTTGCCATAGAAACAAAGGAGGCTTGTCTGGAGGCATTATTTTTTGTAAATAAAAAAATAATTGAATTTGAAGGAAATAATATCTCAGAGGCATTGGGGAAGATTGAAATAGAAATGAACCAACATAGCTCCAGGAAGAACAAGGAAAATATACAGTTGACCATCCAACAGATGGACCAGATCGATTTACTTAAAATCAATGAGTTGTTAGTAAAGCCAAGTTTACAGTATCAGATCACAGTCCAAGAAGTAAACAAGATCCAGGATAAGCTGCCATAGGTACAAAGGAAGATGTTTGCCTTTGAATTGAATGAAAATATTGAGCCTTTGAGATTCGTGGTAGCATTGATGGACATGTGCACCCAATTCAATGAACAGATAAAAGTGATTGTAGATGGGAGCAAATGAAAGAACATACACAACATCCACTTTCTCTGTCGGTACCACCCACTCTACCTTTCACCCTCCAACCCGTCACATCCTCCATGCTCCCGATACTATCTACCTCACCACCTACTCTTCCCCATAACTATTATCCATCCCATAATGAGCCAACGCTGAGTTACCTGTCCAATTACCACCCCCATATCTTCAACTGCAATTCTTTATCACAGTGAACGCATTCGAAGGGACAGATGACAACAAAATCAAATGGAAAAGACAGTAATCCAAATGATTGTGGTGTCCTTAATGGACATGTGTACCTAGTTTAAAGAACAAAGGAAAACGAGTTCATCTACAAGCAAATGAAGAGACAGATGAAGCACCAACAAAACTCAACAATATTTGTGTGTTATTTCATTCAAATTGTATTCTATTTTTAGGGTGATATTGTGGGAAGTCCAATGGTTTTCATTTGAGACAATTTTTGTATAAATAGATAGATTTTAGTTCTATTTGTGGCTGCTTCTTTCTGAATGTAAAAGAGAAAACTCTTTTGAATATAAATACAAGTGCAAACATAGATTCTAAGTTTCATTCAATTTGAGTTATTTGTTTCCTTTGTGTTTCCATCTCTCTGAATTTATTTCTATAGTTCTTGAAGAGTGAATGATTACAATTTAATACTACATCTACTGTGATCGTAAAATATCAAAAGTTCATTCTATAACAACATTTCCTTTGTTATTACTGTGAATAAAACAAGACCTATGACCTGTGTGAATTACTACATTTTTATCTCCTTTCAAGGGTGCATCTTGTACTTTTCTTCTACACTCTCGATACTTTCTACCTCACCACCTACTCTTCCCCATAACTGTTAGCCATCCCATAACGAGCCAATGCTGAGTTACCTTCCCAATTACCACCCCATATCTTCAACTACAATTATTTATCCCAGTGAACGCATTCGAAGGGACATATGGAAACAAAATCAAATGGAAAAGACAATAATCCAAATGATTGTGGCGGCCTTAATGGACATGCGTACCCAGTTTAAAGAACAAAGGAAAATGAGTGAATCTACAAGAAAATAAAGAGACATATGAAGTGCCAACAAAACTCAACAATATTTGTGTGTTGTTATTTCATTCATATTGTATTCTATTTTTAGGGAGATATTGTGGGAATTCCAACTGTTTCATTTGAGACAATTTTTGTTATAAATAGATATATTTTAGATCTATTCATGGTTTCTTCTTGCCGAATGTAAAAGATATATATATTTTTAATACAAATACAAGTGCAGACATAGATTCTAAGTTTCGTTCAATTTGAGTTATGTGTTTCCTCTGTGTTTCAATCTCTCTGAATTTCTTTCTGTAGTTATTGAAGAGTGAATGATTACAATTTAATACTACATCTACTGTGATCATAATATATCAGAAGTTCATTCCGTAACTACTTTTCCTTTGTTATTATTGTGAGTAAAACAAGACCTGTGTGAATTACTACATTTTTATCTCCTTTCAAGGGTGCATCTTCTACTTTTCTTCCACTGCAAACAAGGTGAGACTTATCTGTAATTGATACCTGACTTTGTTTTAACAGTTTCATAAATCATTTCTACACCATTTGACATTATAATTGTGACTCAGATAACGAGATACATCCTCTGTACCATCTTATGATTAAATTCATTTAAAGATCATTTCTCAGAAAACTGAAGGTAGAAAAAGCACTCATAAAAATATTTCATTTAAAATATTTGATGCCTGACATTATTCTTTGAGCGTTTGAATCAATCTCAAGAAAAACATCATTTTGGCACCGTTGCCGAGGAACGGAGAAACAAAATCATTTTTCCCTCAGAGAATGACAAAGTTAAATTTTTGTCTTTGATGGTGAACAAAGATTGAATGCGTGAAAAGATTCATTTTTTCACCTGGTGACTCCATTGTAGGCAAAGCTGGCATTCAGTCGAAAGAATACCAGGAAAAACCCAGAGGAAAAGCAGGCTACGCTAGTTTCGGATCCCGAAAAATTATTGAAACTGAAGGGATATCTCAGACAAACTTCTGTATCAATAGGTAAGGTCTATCAAACTAGAATTACACAAGTTAATTTTAAACAAGTTCATTCTACAGAAGCATCAACAAGTAAGTCTGAAGTTAAACTAGAGACTCCAGAAGTAATTATTCCTGAAATAAATTTGAGATTGACCAAACCATCCCTATTTCATTGATAGATACTTTTACTAGCAAAGAATCCATTTCAATCCCTACTATCATTAGTACACATCTGATTCTTTCTCTTCCCGAAGTAAAATTTTTTGTTTCCAAAAACCCTATAGATTATTTTTTACACTCATATTCATCATCTACTACTTCTCCTATCTATACATCTGGTAAATCTGAGAAACCAAGCTCAAGTTTTCCTTTTCCCCCTCATATAGATCTTCCATATTCTCACAATCATTTTCCTGAACTTCATTTACACCATCCCGAAGTAGGAAAAATATCAGTAGATCGATGTTTCAAAGTTGTTGATAATCTCCTATTTAGTCCTCGAATTATGTCTTCTAGACTTTCAATGGTCGGTGCTAGAGGTGTTGGTGCTAGAGGTGTCGAAGGTGCAGGGGCCGGTGGAAAAGAAAATATACCCTCTCAACCCCCTAGGATATTTTCCAAGGTCATTTCTAGATATGCCCCCTTAGTTCTTCTTGTTTTCCTACATGATTTACCTGAAAAATACATGAAGAGTCTCCCTAAATTCACGGGAGAAGGGGATTTAACAACAACAAAACATATATCCTTTTTCGATCAATTTGCTGACATTATTGGTATTGAGCATGGGGATGTTTACATGAGACTATTGTTACAAACGTTTGAAGTACATGTAAGAAATTGGTTCAGAGGACTTCCATTAGGTTCTATACCATCGTATAACGATCTAGAAACTTCCTTCATAAGGCAATGGGGTGAGAAAAATGATCATCTTTATTACTTAATCAAATTTGGATCCTTAAGAAAGAAGACATCAGAATCAGTCCTAGAGTTCATTCAAAGATTTAATAATCTTTATTACAAAATACCGGCTGAAGTTAAACCTTCCCAACCAACTGCAAAAGTCACTTTTGTAGGAGCTTGTGATTCCAATTTCACTCTAATTTTGAGAGAAAGAAGATCCACTACTTTAGTAGGGATGCAAGACGATGCCATATAAATTGAATCAAATATGATGGCATCCAAGAAGTTGAAAACTAAAGCTGATATGGGAACAATAGAACCCATGTGTTTTAAAGAACATGCAGGGCCCTCTAGATTTGGAAAATCTGTAGAGGAAAAAATGGATGAGATGGAAAAAATTATTAAATATTTATTGAAAAAAAATTCTGGGATGGAAATGAAAACATCCAAACCTAATCCATATGTTAGAAATAAATTCAAGAGAAATATTAATCCTCAGATACAACAAAGGATAATAAAAAATGAGGAACAAAAGATTCAAGATCCTTTTAAAACTGAGAATTTCATACAGAGAGATGAGGTGCAAGATTATGATGAATTATATGAAGATCTAAACAACCTTAGCAATGATGATCTTGAGCCTCACCTAACCAAACAAGATTATGAGAAATCCTTGGAGCTCGAATCTCTGTTTAATGATGATGACAATATCAACAATTTGAGAGACTCTACATTCATTGATTCAATAATGGTCGAGTGTCAACATAAATATGATTTGAGGCCAGTAGAAAAAACTTCTACAAATAATCCACCAAAAAATATTTTATCACGAAATAAAGAAAATGAAGCGGCAGTCGCAACAACATCAAAGAAATGCACGTTTCTCAAGAAAAACCGGTTGGAATGAAAGAAATACAAACTAAGAAGCCAAAAAATACAGAATCCGAAGTTCAAATCAGGGAAATTGAAAAACCAATTGTGACTTTCAATTTAGAGAATGAACTTAATAAAATTAAAATTCCAATGCCTCTGGTCAAACTTGCTAGGAACCCAATCTATAAAAAGAAAATTGCAAAAGAAATAAATTTTTCTGATGCTGAATGTCAAGCCAATGTTATCAATTTGCAGGGTGAGAAACCTACAATCATGTTTAGACCACACATTGAAAATAATAAGGATATTGTTTCTCCTTTCTATATTACACTGACTATGCACGATCATTTACTTCACAATTTCATGTTAGACTCAAGAGATTCGCATAATTTAATGCCTAATATTATCATGGAAACATTGGGCCTTGAAATTGCCAGACCTTATCAAGATTTATACTTGCTTGATTCTAGAAAGGTTTAGTGTCTGGGTATGATTATAGATTTAGTTGTAAATCTTTCTCAGGTTCCCGTGAAAAGTATTCTTATGGATGTGGTTGTTGCTGATGTTCCTACCAAGTATGGCATGCTTCTGTCCAAATATTGGGGTGCCAAGCTAGGAGGATCGGTTCAGTTAGACATGATGTATGCTACAATTCCAATTTTCGGTGGACAATTTACTCGATTGTACAGAGAAACTAGACTGGATTATACCATAAGTGACCCTCAAAACCCTAATAACTATCCAGTCTATGTTGTTGATCAATATTTAGGAAATTGTATATTATCCATAGACGATGATTTTGAAGAATGTATAGAAGAAAAAATAAAAAAATATAATTTTCAAAGAAAAATATGAATGTTAGAGAAGGGATGTGGAAGATGTTCTTTGATGGTGCTTCATCTTACAAAGGAGAAGGAGCTGGAGTTTTATTTGTGGCACCTGGTGATGAGTATGCTATTCCTTTCTCTCATAGGTTACAATGGGATGCCGATTATACCAATATTGTGTGTGAGTATGAAGCTTTAGTTTTAGGATTAGAAGCTACAAGAAAATTAAAAATCAAACATTTGATAGTTTATGGTGATGCTGAGCTCATTGTAAAAAAAATAAAACAACAATATCAAGCTAAGAATTCGAGATTGATCCGGATTTATGTAGGAACACAATGAAATACAGAAATACACATAAATGTAGAGATGCATCGGAAATAAGACTTCATTTCATTAATAACAAATGAATGAAATATGCTTACAGACAGAATGGAAATAAACTAGCTAGGGTGCTGGTAGCTTATCTCTGAGAAGAGATGTAGCGGCTACTGGCCTCTGAACTGTGTTACAATGAGGCTCGAAGGCCTATTATTATTGAGAAACAATGGAAAACCCTAAACATCCAAAGAACTAACCCTAGGAGATGAAACACCAAGACTATGGGCCCCGTTTGGGTAAGTTGGTACATCAACTTCCCGGGGATGTAACTTTGGCATACGATCTCCGTTCGACGCATTCTATACCTCGTTAGAAATATTTATCCGAGGAATACAACTTTTAGGTGAGAAACATGGATCTATGATCCATGTTTCTCCCCGTTTTCCCAAAAAACATCGTTTAAGGCCTCAAAACGGCTCCGGAAGTTCAGGACCCGAAAAACTGCTAAAAATAGTAAACTGTGTGGAAACTGAAAAAATGAAAGAAGCAATAGTGGGGGTCCAAGTGGAATAGGTGGGTGGCCACCAATATCCACCTAGATCATTCCTCCCCCCTTAGGAAGCAATGGTCCCCATTGCATTGAGTTCCCCCATGAGATGAGGAAACTTCTGCTGAACTTGGTCCCTGGTGAGCCATTTGCCTTGGTGAAGGAGTTGGCCTGCTTTGACAACTCGATATAGTGGTATCCTTTGTTTTTGGGTTTGCTTGATCTGTGTATCCATGATTTGATCAGTTCTGGCTTGTTCCATGCAGTATGGATTTAACTCTATTGGTGTTAGTTGTTCTTCCATGTCGGATGTGTCTAGTAGAGGTGGAAAGTAGGGCCGAAGGCGGTCCACATTGAACACTGGGTGCAGACCAAGGAGTGGTGGAATTCTGAGCTCAAAGGCATTTTCCCCTACAGCCTTGGTGAGGGTGTACGACCCATATCGGAGCGGATGAAGCTTGTGGTGGGGTCCAGCGAGGCGCTCCTTTTGAAAATGTAGCCACACTTTGTCGCCCACTTGGAATTTGTGTGGCACCCAATGTTGATCATGTCGCTGCTTGTACTTAGAATTGGATCTGTCCAATATGTCATGAACCTATTGGCGAATGTGTTGAATGTGCTCAATGAAGTTATTTGCCTTATCCACCTCAGACTGAACATGAGCTGAATCTTCCTGAGTAGCCACAAATGGCATGGATATGTCAATGGGACATAGTGGCTGGAATCCCAAGCCCACTTGAAAGGGGTTGTGGTTGGTTGAGCTATGGAGAGCCCGGTTGTAGTTGTGTTGTACATAGGGGAGGCTCTCATCCCATGTGCATGGATGATTTGAATTGTACATGCACAGAATGTGTACGATCATCTGGTTGACGACCTCTGTCTAGCCATCAGTTTGTGGATGGAAAGTTGTGGACTTGGTGAGCTTGGTGTCCAACATTGACCAGAGGCTATACCAAAATGTACTGAGGAACCTACTATCCTGATCTGAGATGATAGACTATGGGATCCCAAAGTGTACCCACACTCGTTCAAAGAAGAGTTTAGCAGTGGCTTCTGTTGTGATATTCTTCTTGCAGGCCATCATAATGGACATCTTCGAGAATCGGTCGACGACCACAAAAANTTCAAAGAAGAGTTTAGCAGTGGCTTCTGTTGTGATATTCTTCTTGCAGGCCATCATAATGGACATCTTTGAGAATCGGTCGACGACCACAAAAACACAGTCATTTCCATGCTTAGTAGAAGGAAGGTCCGACATGTAATCCATAGAGATGGATTCCCAAGGTCGACTGGGGGTAGTAAGCGGAGTATAGAGGCCTTGCTTCTTGATGGTCAGTTTGGCAATGGCGCAAGCAGTGCAGGACTTGATGTACTTCCCGACATCTTATCGAAGGTTCAGTCAATAGAAATACTTTTGCAGTACTGCCACGGTTTTCTCGACCCCAAAATGCCCAGCGACCCGACTGTAGTGCACCTCCCAAATCATTTTGGCATGCTCACTTGAAGGAACACAAAGGTGTCCCAGGTGACAAAGCATGGCATCCTGGAGGTGAAAATTGGGAACTTTCTTACCCTCCAAGACTGTATTGTATGTGTGGTCAAATTCTGGATCACTTGTGTAGAGAAGCGGCCAATCAGAAGTCTCATGCCCACAAGAGTTGAGCACAGTGGTTAGCGCCACCATGGGTGGTCGACTGAGGCAGTCTGCAACATTATTGGTGTTGCCTTTTTTGTACTTAATGTTCAAATGAAACTGTTGCAAGTATGTGGACCACTTCTGATGGCGATCATTCTGCAACTTCCCTTGTGTCTGTATGAACTGTAGGGGTTGGTGGTCTGTGTGGATGATCGTTTCCTTTCCCAAAATGTAATGCTTCCATTGCCGACAAGCCTGCACAATGGAATACATTTATTTTTCATAAGTGGGATACTTCCGGACTATGTCAGAAAGTGTCTCACTGTGATATGCCACTGATGCCCATGTTGAGCAAGGACTTCCCCAATAGCATAGTCAGAGGCATCTGTCTCGATCTCAAATGGTTGTTGCAAGTTTGGTAATGTGAGCACTGGTGTAGAGCAGAGGCGATGCTTCAACCCCTCGAACACCTTCTGTTGAGATTTAGAACAAAATAATTTTTCTTTAGCTCCTCCCTTGGTGACTTGACTCAAGGGCCAAGTGATATGAGATAATCCGAACACAAACCTGCGGTAGAAATTGGAAAGACCTAAAACGATGCGGAGCTCTGTTAGGGTGGTTGGGGCTGGAAAATCCCGAATGACTTGGATCTTTTCTAGATCCACATGCACCCCCCGCTCATCAATAATGCATCCCAGATACTGAACCTAGGTTATGCAAAAAGTGCATTTCTCCAAATTGGCACACAACTTGTGTTGTCGCAGTGTTTGGAGGACCTGTCGGATGTGGTGGAGGTGCTCTTCCCAAGTCTGGGTAAAGATCAGAATGTCATCCAAGTACACCACTACAAATGAGTTGGTGAATAGCCATAGGATGTCATCCATTAGCCTCATGAAGGTTGTAGGGGCATTCGTCAACCCGAAAGGCATGACCAACCATTCGAAAAGGCCCTCCTTGGATTTGAATGTGGTCTTCCACACATCAGAGGGTTCGATTGGTACTTGGTGATACCTAGACTTCAATTCGATCTTGCTGAAATATTTCGCCCCCTTGAGTTGGTCTAGAAGGTCATCAATCCATGGGATCGGGTACCTATTATGGAAAGTGATCTTGTTTAGTGCCCAATAGTCAATGCAGAGTCTCCAAGTCCCATCCTTCTTCTGCACCAACACGATCGAGCTCCCACAGGGTGATGAACTCAGCCAGATGTGACCTTTCTGCAACAGCTCCTGAATCTGCCTCTTGATTTCATCATTCTCTAGAATAGAGCACCGATAGATGGGTCCATTGGGCAGCGACGCACCTGGGGTCAGATCGATGGGGTGATTGACCTGGCAGTGTAGAGGCACCCCTGCAGGGGAGGTGAAGATGTCCTCGTACTCTTCCATGACCTTATCCATATATTGTTTTTGTGTAGCGGGGCCCTATCTGGAGGTCATGGCCACAGTATTCCTCTTTCCCTAAGGGTGGATCATCAAGAAAACAAATTTCCTGGTTTTGGAAATGAGCTTACTGCATTGTTTTGCAGTAACCAAAGAGATGGTGGTAGGTTGTGCTATCTTCGGT
The DNA here is from genome assembly GCA_032191745.1 of Picea mariana. NCBI lineage: Eukaryota > Viridiplantae > Streptophyta > Pinopsida > Pinales > Pinaceae > Picea > Picea mariana. The sequence continues at coordinate 142,121 of JASDQU010011561.1, read as the reverse complement.
ATCCTGTACAACTTATTGCTCAAAGTGATAATAACAACATGAGGCCTGGACTCATACACAACATGTCGCTTCCATAAGTACGGTTGGCCTAATAATACATCAGAAACATCAATAGGAGCAATGTCACATAATACCTCATCCGTGAAGGGCTTGATGCTGTAGGCTAGGCAACATTGTTGACTGACACGAAGGTCCCGTCCTTGGTGAAACCACCCGATGGTGTATGGTTGTGGGTGTGTTGTGGTCGGCAAGCTCAGCTGATTCACGACCTATACTGAGATGAGGTTCTTCTGTCTCCTACTGTCGACAATGAACTGCAACGGGGAACCCTTTACCCACATCTTGGAATGGAAGAGACGCTATGCCTCCTCTAGATCTTCTGGTTCCTCCTTCTGGATCTTTGTGGTGGTAACGGTGGCATTGGGCTCCGCATTGATAATCTGCTTCCCCCTATCATTCCCCTTGTTAGGTTCTGATTCAAAGTTAGAGCATGCATCCGATTCAGAAGCCTTCAACTCGGCTACCAGTGACTGCTTGGCCCGACACTCACTTGTGTTGTGAGTGGAGCTCTTATGGAACTCACACCACTTCCCCGAGTCCTTTTTTGGCTTCGTGGTGTTGTTCTTTGCTTGTGGCTTTGGCAAGTTGTCATGAGTTGCCCAGCCTTGGCTTGGTCCTTTGTTTTGCGGTTTGGGGGTACCTTTCCCTTGCTTCTGATTTGTAGAACCAAAGTCTCGCCTCTTCTGTTTGAACTTCTGCTCAATATTGGAAACATATCGGTATGCCACACCAAGCGAGGAGATGTCGAGGAACTCCATTTCATTTTGAATGTATCTGTGCAGACAACTATGGTATTTTAACACCAAATGTTTCTCTGAATCTTTAATACCCAACTTTGTGCGTAGGGTATGAAACAGATTCATCATCTCATGCACATCTTGGTCCCTTTGTTGCCGCAGCGTAGTCCATTGTATGTATTTGTCCTCATAGCTCCCCACAGGATAATATTGTTCCTTGATGGCGTATCAGAAAGAATTCCAAGTGGGTGCGGCCGAGAACAGAGAGGGTTCTCCCTTGTCCTGTTGCTCTGAGTAGGTTTCCCACCAATCCTTGACATGGGGGGCGGCTTTGAGGAGTGTGAAAATAATATTTTCTCGGTCAGAAAAGTCATGAACCTAGAAATATCCTTCTAATAGATTCAACCATCTATATACGGCATCTGCATCTATTTGGCCCTCAAATATGTGAATGTCAAATTTTACTTGTACCTTAAAAGGAGTGGCGCCTCCAGAGTGGCTGTTGGATGTCGATGCACCGCCAGTGGGAATCCATTGAAGAATCTGGGCAAAGTTGTCCATCATCGCATTCCTTTGTTTCTCGAGGGCCTCCTCGAGCAAAATTTTGATAGGATCTCCTGCTCCCTCAAATACCTTCCTATTCAAATTTTTTCCCTGGAGTACATAAGGAAAATGATAAACTCTGATGATATTCACTTCGTGTCACTAAAGAAAAAGCAACATCTCAGAATCAAAGGGAAGATTGGCTCTTTCATTTGCAACAATCGTGGCACTGGAGAAGAAGCAGACAGGCTGGTGAATGAAATGAAGTTCTTCATGAGTTTCACATGGCACTATGATCAATGTGGGATCATCTCTGAGATGAGGGTGAAGAACAAAAATATCCCATATGTCCACAAATCTAGGCCCGAAGTCAAGAAATTTGCAAACCAGACAGTATGGGAACCAAACACTTTGGTCGAAGCAGAATAGCAGGATCCCCCTACCACTATATCACAAACAACCACCCCACAAGTTCCGAAAGACAAAAGTCCTAGGCAATATTTGTTTCCCCTTGTCACTGAAGTGTCATCAGAATAATTCCAATTGCATACCAAGAGGTCTAGAACTAGTTCATCTCTCGACCCGAATGGGAAAAAGGAAGTCCCATCTACTACAATGACCACAGTTGATAGGCCACCCCTCAATTCATGCCTCCAGCATATCATAACCTCAGTGTTGCCGAAGAAATCTATAGATACTCCACCAACCACCCAGCCAGGAAAGGTAGGACTGAAGCTGAGCATCTTTGAAAAATACGATCTGATCAAGAAAAGGAATTAGACTCTGACCAGCAACACTTGCGCCCAGTTCTAGAAGCAGACGTCAACTGCACAACATAGGCTACTATCGACATTTGACACGGAGAAGGGCAGAATGCATATGGAATTCCTCCAAGCACAGGTGCCAGATCCAAAGGTAATCACTGATTACAAAAGGGCCACCTTTGAATTCCAAACTAGGGATGTGCATCCGGCCGATTAGATGGATCTGCACAAGCAAACAAGAGAGATGGTTTTCTATACGTTGGCGCATGCTTCCACGACTGCGTCCAAATTGCAAGTGTCCCTGAACAATGTCCAAACATAGTTGAAGTTGGAAAAGATATCATCATTTTCCAAGGACAACAGGATCAAGACTTTGGAGAAACTGGTCCTCAAGATCGGTTATGATCCTTCGAACATGAAAGCAGTCGAGGAGATGATTAGGAAGAAAAATGCTAACATAGCCTCCTTAAGGAAACAACTGAAACTGCTGCTAACAGAGGATTCACAGGTGAAGGAGATAGCAGAGATAGAAGGAGAAAAAGATAAGATGCTCAAACTACTCATGGAGAAGAATGCACAACTAAAGGAAATGGAAGCTGAGATGGAGAAGCTACTAAAAAAGAAAGAAAAATTGAAGCCAATGAAAGTCATTCCATTGAGTGCCATTCCACTTTTGGGAGTGAGCACAACGTCAGTAACAGAAGTGCCATCCGCGACTCCACTGACATCCCTGGAAAAGACAACCGAATTGGCTAAATCTATGGAAAGATTGAACCTGCAGGAAACAGAGATTAGCAGGCTCAAAAAGGAGATTGAGAACCTTCAGGCACTCAAATCTTCCTTTCAGATCAGCCTCTCTAAGGAAAATCAAGTATCAGACCAGCTCAAACAAGAGTTACAACAGCTCTGGAAGCAAACAGTGGCAAGTAAAACTTTGGCCGAGGTTAAAGAAAGTGTTTGGATAGACATCACCAAGTCTATGAATGAGATATGGCCCATGATACAGATCATGTTTGAGAAAAATGAGTTGGTGCAGAGAAGAAAACAGGTCATTGAGAAGATCATATCGGAATTGGGAGAGATGCCTACACAGGCTAATGAAATCATCAAGTTCCTAAATTCTAAGACTAGGGAGGAGCTGGAAGAGCTTAAAATTAAGGATAGAATAGAGACCATCCTTGAGGTCAAAAGAGTTTTGACCAAGAGAGGATTAATGCTTCAGCTGGAAGAAAAGGTTCAGGCCATGGACCTAGGGGTACAAAGGTTTTTTAGTAAGATTGAGGCTCTACAGAAGAAAGTTTTTCCTGGTCTAAAGGTAATCAATGACAAATTGATGACACTCCTAGACTACAAAAAGAGACTGGCCGATGTGGCTAAGGACAGTTCAAAGTTTTCAGGAATTCAAGGCAGCATCACTGGCAAGGCATTTCTAGATGCGCTTCAGTGGGACATCAGTATTCAACATGAGATTCGATACATCTTCGTCGCCAAACCTACCTTCGCCAAATACACAGAAATGGATGAAGTTTATTGAAGGCTACTCAAAGTCAACGTGCCCAGTCATCTTCGATGGGAAGAAATCTGTGATCTGATCGAGTAGCAGATGAGCTGTCCCAGCCCAGTCATTTGTCCAGTCAGATGAGGTCATGCAGAGGCGTCACCAACGGTTCACCCAGAAAACAGCATGCAATTGTGACACATCATCAAGCAGTTCCTAGATTTATGAAATTTGTTAAGTTAGTTAGGCTAAAAATAGATTTAGCATGTCCTGGTCTTTGATGACAGGATGGTTTGTAATTTTGAGTTATAAATAATTCATCTTTCGAAGTATTGAGGGTTGTTGATCTTCACGCCCTGCAAGCTATCAGACTGTAATATTTTTGAAGAAATCTCCCATTAATAAAAAGAGGCATTTTACAGGATTCCTGCGTGTATTCACTGGTGATGTTTTTCTCTCTAAGTTAAATGTTATTCTTGCTTTGTTATCACACTGTTTTCTAAATCTAATCTTTGGAAGTAACGAACGTTGCAGGATTTATCTTGTATACCCTATTTCTGACTTAAAAGATTTAAGTGTTTTATCTTCTCATTTTGCAATAAATAAATTCTTAACTTCTTCTTTGTTGTAATTGTCTTTCTCAGCTTTTCTGCTATTCCTCATTTATTTCTACTAAAGAATCCAGTGATTATATTATCTCGCCCTGTGAAAGGTCCCTTCATTTTTCTGGTTCAAATTTCATCTTTATGACACGGACCCCATAGCCCAATGGATGTGTAAACTGTCTCAACCAACTCGATAAACACTATGACAAAAAAACTGACTTATTTATTTACCTAGCCTAATATTTAAAAATTTGAAACATATCTAAATCATATAGAGAGATCCCTCTCTGAAGTTGGAAGGGCTAGATCCCAGCTTCAAAAGCGGTTGGATAAAGTTACCTCGCATAGATTTCTTCTTCTGAACAACCTCTAGGAAATTTACAGAGTGCTAACATAGTGGGGACCATACTGGGGAAGAACGGAACTAAAAATTTATAGCTTCACGTTTTCTTTTCCTTAGAAGAAAATCTTGTTCCTAAAATATTGCAAATTTGAGAAGAAAGTAATGTTTAGAGGTTGATTAAAATTTTCACATATTATTTTCAGACTCATAAAACTAAAAAGTCTATATATAAAAATCAAAAAAGAAATCTGGCTCCCAAGAAATTTTATACTCGATCTCATCCAGATCCAGAACCTGCGATAGTAACAGATAACCCAGAACAGTTGCTCAGGAAAAAGACCATTGTTGAAGGTTCAGTAAGTCATACTCCCTTTCATAAGTCCCTTTCCTTTTCAGGGGAGCTCGTTACCTTTCAAAACCCTGGCTTTGACGCCCTTTCCGAAAAAAGTTTGGTTAGAACAAGATCCGATAGTTTTGTGACTGAAATCATTTTCAACCCAACCATTTTGCAACCCCAGACTTCTGAAGTTCTATCTCCCACTGCTAAAACGCAAACCACTCCCTTGGTGCTAGCCAGTCCCTCCTCGTCCTCGTCTTTGGTCGCTACCTCGCCTATCATCCAGTTTGTTATCCCACCTCCTCCACCTATCATGGAATCTAGATACGCTCCCTTGGTGTTGGCCATACCTCTTCATGCTATACCCCAAGACTATCAAACGGGACTCCCACAGTTCGATGGAACAGGACCTTTGAATGCCCAACAACACGTTGATAAAATGAATGATTATTTTGACCTGCATGAAGTAGATGAGGATGATGTTCAAATGAGATTGTTTGCCCAAAGTTTGACAGGTGATGTTAAGAAATGGTATAAAGGTTTACATGCCGCCTCAGTCCTTGACCTTACCACATTCCAAAGGACTTTTCTAGACAGATGGGAGGTAAAGAAAAAACCTCTCCAAATATTGTCAAAATACGAAAATATCAGAAGAAATCAAGGTGAGACAGTACAAGATTATTGCACTCGTTTCAATAACCTGTACAACACTATCCCAACCAAAATCAAACCTCCACAGGGTTTGGCGTTGATAAATTCCCTGATGGTTTTGATGCTGATATGTCATACCAACTAAGGGAAATAAATTCTACCACCCTGGAAGACATGCAGAAAAGCACAATAAGTGTAGAGGCCAATTTGTTGGAAAAAAGGGCACGACAGAGGTCAGAGATGAGAGTTACAATTAAAGAGGAACCTTCCACGTCAACCTTCAATTTCAAATTGGATTCCTTGGCTAGAGAAATGGAAAGAATGATGGAAAGACTTACGGTATCATAAAGAAATCCACCAAGATAAAACCCACCAGCCCCTCAAGTTCGGAATCCTAACTTCGGGAGAAACCCTCCTCAAATTAGACAGAGAGATCCTAGGGATCAAAGAGAGTAGAGAGGCCTGGATCAACAAATCAGACCCCCCCTACAAGAGAATTATGCTGATGAAGGAGAGGAAGTGATTGAGGAACTAGAGGATACTCACATAAATCTCATGGGCATTCACGATAACGAAGCTATTTTCCTTACCCAAGTAGAGCAAGAACTTTTTATTCTCAATCAAACAAGAGCAAGTGAAGAAGTTGAATATGCCGAACAACAGGCATTCAAAAATGCCATTTTGGAAGTACACCGGCAGTACAATCTGCGAAGTAAAAAGACTGAAGGAAGTTCCCCAAAAAAGATTGTTGAAACGAAGAAAGTAGTCGAAACCAAAAAATCCTCTGAGCCATCTGCTGAGAAGATTCATGAGAAGAGTAATGCTGAAGTTCCAACAAAAAGAAACCTTGCTATTCTAAAAAGATCACCGCAGCCTGAAGATTCATCAATTAATCAACCAAGTACTTCTGGCCAGAAGAATGTGGTAGACAAACCAGAATTGATGAGCCAAAGTAGAGCCCCTACACCTTTCAGCCTTGAAGGGGAATTAGCCAAAGTAAAAATTCCCATTCCACTTTCCGAGTTGGTGAACAAAGACACTTATCATTCACAAGTGATTAAAGCGCTGACCATTGAACCTGATATAGGTACGAAATCCTTAACCGTTGGATCAACAAATCATTCAGACACTATGAACCTTACAGATGATCAACCCGAACTTCTGTTCGGACCTGAAGTAGATGGCCAAGCCGATAATGGCGTTGTTGCTCCTTTTTACCTCAGTCTGAATATACATGACCTGATCTTGCATAATGTTATGCTAGACTTGGGTGCTTCCCATAATCTGATGCCTAAAGCAATGATGGAAAAACTGGGACTGGAGGTCACTATACCTTACAAGGATTTACACTCATTTGACTCCAGTAAAGTTAGATGTATTGGTTTGATCAAGGACCTATGTATCACCCTAGTTCAGATTCTTGCAAAGAGCATGGTCATGGATGTAGTATTTGTAGACATTCCACCGAAGTATGGAATGTTGCTATCCCAGTCTTGGGGGGCTAAGTTGAGAGGTACCCTGTAGCTAGATATGTCATATGCCATTATCCCAGTTTTCGGGCAACAAAGAAGGCTATACAGAGAAACATTTATGAAATACATGGTCAGTAGCCAAGAAAAACTGCACAACTATCCTCTTTACTCCGTGCATTCTGACTTGGATTCTTTTATCCTGTATAACGATGGTGACATGGAGGAACAAATCACTCAACTGGAAGAAGATACATTTGGTCCAAATGAAGGCCAAGAAATCATTGAGGTAGAAAGAAAGAAAAACGTGATAACTGAAGAATTACCGGTAGATTTTTGGATCATGGATTTTGATGGAGTAGTAAACAAAGAAGGAGCCAGAGCAGGAGTTTGGCTGCACAATCACAGAACTAGGTATTCAGAAAACCATTCTTACAAATTAAATTTCCAATGCACTAACAATATCACCAAGTATGAAGCCTTGATGCTCGGTCTGAAGCTTTTGAAAATAGTTGGTGCCAAACAGATTATGGTAAGAGGTGATTCTGAGTTAATAATCAATCAAATTAAAGGTGATTATGCTGCAAAACATCCCCGTCTTAGAGCTTATAGGAATGTTGTTCTTGATGCCTTGAGATGTTTCACTGAAGTTGATTTGTAGGTAATGCTTAGGGGACAAAACATTTTGGTAGATGGATTGGCTACATCAGCAACCACATGTAAGATTCCTTTTCTCTTGACTCACCCATACACGGTAGAGGTGAAGTGCAGACCAACCGTGTTGGATCATGTTGTCATTGATGCCAATGGTTTGTCATTGATGCCAATGGTTTGATTACTTGGGAGATTGTTGGATCATATGTCATTGATGTAAATGGTTTGGTTTGATTGATGTCATTGGCTGATGTCAAGTAATTAATTGATATGATTCCCTTGATGAGAATGTTATATGTCCAAGTGGAAACCAATCGATGCAAAGGTAAACAAATGGATGAACTCCAAAGTGGTCCCCTTATGGTGAAAGCCCTCACGGGAAGACGCTTTG